>JBAIZL010000098.1:1607500-1715000 GCA_036971475.1 Prosapia bicincta
GTGACCATTAGGGTAATCCAGAGCTGCAAACGACTTACGGGTGGGCATTACGTGACGAGATGCAGTAGGAACTAGTTATAAGATATGCCTCATTGATGATACTTTTGTCAGGATGTTGCCCTTTAAAACAACCTTTGACAAAATGGATGGCCATGATTTGGCGGGCTAAGAACTCATGGCAGCTTGTTTAAAGATATCACTTTGAAAAACGAATTTTGTGGCTGAGTAATTGACAGATAAAGATATACAAGGCAAGTTTTGATTGACGTGAGAAGGTTCGAGATTTGTTAAGCCTTCCAGTACAATCAGAAAGCCAGAGGAATATATGGTGAAAAATATCGTCATAGGACAGAGTGCAGATGTATTATGTAAGAATAACATAGGGGTAACTAGATCCCCATGTTTTACTTTCAAGCTTAATAAAAACCTGCATTGATATGTTAAAGGATTTCATTGCCATCAAATCGTTTTACTAAACGAATTAACTTTCATCGAATAGTTTTGCTTGACAAATTCACTGTCATAAATTATTTTTGCTGAAAGAATTCACTGGCATCAAATAGTTTTTCGAAACGAATTCACTGGCATGAAATAGTTTTGTAAAACGAATTCACTGCCATTAAATAGTTTGCTAAACGAATTCACTGGCATCAAATAGTTTGCTAAACGAATTAATTTTTATAAAATAGTGTTGCTAAACGAATTCACTATCAAAAAATAGTTTCGCTAAACACAACCACTGTCATAAAATAGTTTTGCAAAACGAATTCACTGCCATCAAATAGTTTGCTAAACGAATTCATTTTTATAAAATAGTGTTGCTAAACGAATTCACTAAAAAAAAGGTTTGCTAAACAAATTCACTGTCATAAAATAGTTTTGCAAAACGAATTCACTGCCATCAAATAGTTTGCTAAACGAATTCATTTTTATCAAATATTGTTGCTAAACGAATTCATTTTTATCAAATATTGTTGCTAAACGAATTCATTTTTGTCAAATAGTGTTGGTAAACTGATTCTCTGTCATAAAATAGTTTTGCTAAAATAGTTTTTCAAAACGAATTCACTCCTATCAAAGAGTTTTGGCAAACAAATTAAATGTCATTAAATAGTTTTGCAAAACGAATTCACTGCCATCAAATAATTTTGGCAAAGAAATTCAATGCCATCAAATAGTTTGCTAAAGGAATTCACTCCCATCAAATAGTTTGCTAAAGGAATTCACTGCCATCAAATAGATTTGGTATTCTTAGTTAATATTTAGTTTAGCAAGTAGCAATTTAAAGAACTAAGTGAAAACTATTAACTTTTTATGCTGGCGCGTTTGGAAACCGGCGTTTCATTTACGAAGTTAACCTGTTACTCAAAAACGTCAAAATATAGAATTACTAAGAAAATAAATTAACTGTACTGTATTTTTTTTTTAATACGAGCTATTTAAAATAAAATATGTTATTGTAAACGAAATATTAAACACAACGGATTAGTCACGAAAAACCGTTAGAAAATACGTGATACAGGACAGGTACAGAGTCGTGTTGGCCTCGTTGCATCACTATGGCAACGGCTGTGTTACTGCAGTTCCGCGAAATTTGCATCACTATGGCAACGCTTACGTGTAGACGCGTCTCGCCCAGAGTAGGTGTGTTTGTGACGACACCTTAATAATAGGAAAGTCTATTTGTGATTAATTCCAAAGTAGCATCATTTCTCGAAGTAGCTAGAGTACAACTAAATGCTTCAATTATGTGCCACTTATAAGATGGAATTGTAATGAAGATATCTCGTTTATTTTTAGATGTTATTTTCAATCTATGTCTATAACATATAGTATTTCTGTTTAAAGTAACTTTGTGGTTTTAAAAGTGGATGAATGTGATTTAAAATTATGTGTATTACACACACACATAATCATAAAAAATATACACACCATACTCGCGCTCGCACACACACACACACTCTCTCTCTCTCTTTCTCTCTCTCTCTCTCTCTTTATATATATATATATATATATATATATATATATATATATATATATATATAGAGAGAGAGAGAGAGAGAGAGAGAGAGAGAGAGAGAGAGAACGTTTTTCTTCTTAAATATGTATTAATTACTGTACAAAGATAGTATTAACAAGGTTTATGATTAATTATTTTTTGAAAGGTGGTTGGGATTTCCGCTTCATTGTTCTCACAGGTCAGAGCCACGGAAGGACGAATTCCGTCACACCAACCGATACAGTAGGCCTGGGCACTGGAGGTGTGACGTCACACCAACCTAGACAGTAGGCCTGTGCACTAGAGGTGTGACGTCACACCAACCTAGACAGTAGGCCGGGCACTGAAGGTGTAACGTCGCACCAACCTAGACAGTAGGCCTGGGCACTGGAGGTGTGACGTCGCACCAACCTAGACAGTAGGCCTGGGCACTGGAGGTGTGACGTTGCGCCGACCTAGACTATTAGGCTTGGGCACTGGAGGTGTGACGTCGCACCAACCTAGATAGTAGGCCTGAGCACTGGAGGTGTGACGTCGCACCAACCTAGACAGTAGGCCTGGGCACTGGAGGTGTGACGTCGCACCAACCTAGACAGTAGGCCTGGGCACTGGAGGTGTGACGTCGCACCAACCTAGACAGTAGGCCTGGGCACTGGAGGTGTGACGTCGCACCAACCTAGACAGTAGGCCTGAGCACTGGAGGTGTGACGTCGCACCAACCTAGACAGTAGGCCTGGGCACTGGAGGTGTGACGTCGCACCAACCTAGACAGTAGGCCTGGGCACTGAAGGTGTGACGTCGCACCAACCTAGACAGTAGGCCTGGGCACTGGAGGTGTGACGTTGCGCCGACCTAGACTATTAGGCTTGGGCACTGGAGGTGTGACGTCGCACCAACCTAGACAGTAGGCCTGGGCACTGGAGGTGTGACGTCGCACCAACCTAGACAGTAGGCCTGGGCACTGGAGGTGTGACGTCGCACCAACCTAGACAGTAGGCCTGGGCACTGGAGGTGTGACGTCGCACCAACCTAGACAGTAGGCCTGGGCACTGGAGGTGTGACGTCGCACCAACCTAGACAGTAGGCCTGGGCACTGGAGGTGTGACGTCGCACCAACCTAGACAGTAGGCCTGGGCACTGGAGGTGTGACGTCGCACCAACCTAGACAGTAGGCCTGGGCACTGGAGGTGTGACGTTGCGCCTACCTAGACTATTAGGCTTGGGCACTGGAGGTGTGACGTCACACCAACCTAGACAGTGGGCCTGAGCACTGGAGGCGTGACGTCAAGCTCCTACTACTATTACAGGCCTTACAGCTGCCTACTAACTATAGTACCGTTCACCATTTCCTAAAAGAAAATTCCGTAGTATTCTGAAATTGGAGTCAATGGATCCCAGGAAATTTGGAAACACTGTTGGGATTACAGTGCTTCTTAATGTGGGTTTGGAAAGTTTTACTCTTACAACGTTACCCGTTTACTCATGTATATGTAGCTTCAGAATATGTATTGAAATCACCTTTAGTGAAATGCAGTTTGCAGACTTCATTGTAAGGAGTAGGG
This sequence comes from Prosapia bicincta, assembly GCA_036971475.1. Taxonomy (NCBI): domain Eukaryota; kingdom Metazoa; phylum Arthropoda; class Insecta; order Hemiptera; family Cercopidae; genus Prosapia; species Prosapia bicincta. The sequence continues at coordinate 1,611,062 of JBAIZL010000098.1, forward strand.
CTGAAGTTCTTTTTATGAATTGCATTCACCCATTGCCTACGATTCTCTACATCTTTTGGAAATGAAAAACACCGTACTTTTGGGGCATCACTGGTGTAGTTACCACGGCAGTTTGGCAGCACAACATTTATATACCATCCTGAGCTTTGAAAAAATGTACTTTATTTGGAACAGAAAGAGATAATTCAGAATGTATGGAACTAAACAGTAAAATCCCGACCGTAACACTATGAACATAAGAACGGATCTACTACGTTCCTCCTGCGCATACCGTTATTTTAGGAATTCTACAGTAGGCATGCGGTCTGTGACCGACGGTATGTGTTGGGGATTTTATAGCAGAGCCCAGCCCTTCTGTTAAGGGGTGTTGATACCGCCCCCCCCCCAGTGACCCCTTATGTCTCCGGGCGCTTTTGTCGCCACATTTCACACATAAAACACTAACAATTCCAAATGAAGTTTGTTCTATAAAACACAAGAACCCTTATTTGGAGTAATTTGTAAATTTGTTTAAAGTAGAACTAATTGGCATCCCTTGCTTATACAATTTGGATACTGCACTTTCGAATGACCATTAGCCCTAAATCACAACAAGAACTGGATAATATTATCTACATTATTTATAATGTGTAGATATTTAGCATGTTTACATTCGAGTACTTTTTTCTGCCTTTCCGAGCATTACAATATGTTCCTTTGTGGACGCGTTTCGGAATGACTCCATTTTCAAAAGTTATAAGCACTTATCTTTAAAAAATACTACAACCAAAAGTTTTGTTTAAGTTTTGAAAATGTAGTCATTCTGAAACGCGCCAACAAAAGTAAATATTGTAATATTAGGAAAGGCAGACAAATGTTCTCGAGTATATACAAATAGAAGTGAAGATGAGTCTGTTAGGAATATCAGTTTACTCTGTTACCAAGTACATATGGTATTAGTTATAAACTACCCTGGGTAATAATTAAGGTTCCCGGAACCTGTAATGGGAGTGTTAGATATCACATCAGCTGTTGGCAGCCCGAGCCATGATTATGCTACACCTCCCAATTCTGTAGAGAAACTCATTCCTTAGCTGAGCACAAGTTATCTCTATCTCTGAAATTCTGCCATAATCTTAAGCGACACCCTTAAGCGACTTTAGAATACACAACACAAACTGAATAGATTTTGAAACCCCTTAGCTTATTTCCAAATTTTAATTCCTAATTTTCATCGCAGCTACCTCAATTTGGAATTTCCAAAATCATTGAATGGGTAACTCAGAGTTTCAAGTTTTGATTCTTTATTTTGGAATTGGCATAGAGAATTACGCAACCATGTACTCTTTAGAGAAATGGAAGAGGCATTCAGAGAAGGAAGGTTAAAGATGGAATGCGGCGGCACCGGTAGCAGAATCTTTTGCTGCAAGAGAAAGAACTGCCCGTAGAGCTGCTAGGTATCTTCACAAATACTTCAAGAGTTATACAGGGGCACCTTTGGAGCACACAGTCTTAGAACGTGTTTCCAAATAAGGCCAGATCCAAGCTGGAAATAGTAACGCCACATCAGACGAAATGTCTTCAGAACAAAAACATCTGGTCCCTTTCGGCTGTCAGGTGTAGAGTGACACTAGAAGCTAGAACCAGGAAGTAAGTCTACAGCACCTATAATTGTTCTGGTTATAAAATCTAAACAAATCTAGTCAGTTATTTAACTGTACGAATTTAGCGCTTTAACTCGGCGACCTTCATTAAGTTAAATTATTTTGTTATTTCTTTCTATATTCAACTTGAGCAACTACTTTACCCTTATACACAGCCTAAACATATGTTAATATACGTAAATATATATATATATATATATATATATGCTAATACGTATTCCTTCATGGATTTAAAAAATATGATGAATAGTTATTCATCATATATATATATATATATATATATATATATATATATATATATATATATTAATAATATTATATACATATAATATTAATAATTATATATTATATTTATATATAAAGCTTCTTTTTATTATTCCTGATGACGTTGGTACTGTTTGCCAACGAAAGTCTTTGATTTGTGTAATTCAATTAATTATTCTTGTATTTGTATTTTTCGGATTTTTTCATTGATACACATGAATACTTATTGTATTATATATAATATATATATATATATATATATATATATATATATATGCTAATACGTATTCCTTCATGGATTTAAAAAATATGGTGAATAGTTATTCATCATATATATATATATATATATATATATATATATATATATATATATATATATATTAATAATATTATATAGATATAATATTAATAATTATATATTATATTTATATATAAAGCTTCTTTTTATTATCCCTGATGACGTTGGTACTGTTTGCCAACAAAAGTCTTTGATTTGTGTAATTCAATTAATTATTCTTGTATTTGTATTTTTCGGATTTTTTTAATTGATACACATGAATACTTATTGTATTATATATAATATATATATATATATATATATATATATATATATATATATATATATATATATATATTTATATATATTAGCTTACCCGTCGATTATTACTGCGATTTCAAAAGATTGACATGCCAAGAAAACTCTCTATGAAAAAATTTTATTAAAATTTCGTCATATTTATCAAAATGGATTATTTACATTGTAGAAACTTTTCAAAATGTCACTTGTATTCTACCTTTTTATTCAAGTGCTTTTGGATAAATACATCTTCTAATACGATTCTTTCCACTTTTTTAAAGTTTTATGGAAACACAACTATAGCCCACTGCCCATTGTATATAAAATTATTCGGAATCACAGGTTACTAAATTTCAATTACCATTTCTAGAATGTAAGCGTAAAAATAATTAATTAATTCATACTTCCCCCAGAACAAAACAATTTAGCCAAAATGTATATTATTTACATTCAATAAAACGTTACCACACAAAAAATAGAATCAAATTTTATATACTAAATACATTTAGTAAAATTTATATTATAAATAATTATGTTTAGTAATTTATAAATAATAGAAAGGCTTATTAACCTGTAACATTTTCCCATTCAATAGCATTCTAAACAAATAATCTACAGTAAATAAATTAAAAAAGCCTTCGTTCTTGAACAGCTGTTATCTAAACTAACTTTGCATCCCTGGTCGCGGCCAGTAATTGAATATAAATTGGAGTGGGTCTTTAGTACATGTAATATTATTTTTTGAAATGAAATATTTATTTAAAGAACTTGGGAGTAAATCATTTTTATTTATTTTCAAACCATCTGTTAATAGAATAAACTGACTATCCGGGTTACCTGTTCTAGATAGTGCCACATGTAAATGTCCTTATGAGAAACAGTCAGAGCGCAAATCGATACCAACATATTAAATGGTTGGCCTTGAGCCTTATTAAATATAATAGTGAATGAAACTTAATGAGAAGTTGAAGTATTTTAAACCGGAAAGGAACAGTGCGTGAGGTTTAACGGTGTCTCTCGTTTTGCTCTAGCATTTGACTGCTAGCCTAACTGAAAACATTATACAATACATATATCGTCTCTCGTAATCGCCTCTCTTTCTTTGCAGAAGCAGAGCAACACATTTAAAGATCATGTCTACATCAAACTATTACAGTATTATCATTTAGTTTATTAGATCTGTTTACACTTTAAACACGACACTGATGTTTTCTGAAGTGTTGAGTTTTGACCCCGCATTGCAGCCCAGCCTAGCGATCTCAAGGTCAGAGACACGGTTAAACCTGACGCACTGTAAATCATTAGGAATCATGGGTATACGGGGTGTAAAGCCAATTTCACCCGCTACTGATCCATTAAGAATACTGGCCTAGATAACATTACTGCGCATAACGTTTATTTGCCGTCTCGTATCATTACATAATTTTGGCAGATTTTAATTACGTAATAATTATATAGGAATTCCAACTTTAAGTTGTAGTTTATGAGGTGGAAAGCCAGCAAGATTAAGTGAATTGAAATATTCTTGTGGATAGTGAACAGCGTCGTCTGTACTCATAACTGTAGCAATTAATCGCTACTCTGTAGATTCTCCTCTTACGTCATCTAAAATATGATTGGTAATTCCAGATGCAGATACGTTTCCTATCGGCCGTGAAGCTATGAGGGTTGCATAGCGCCGGACGCGGAACGTCAATCCTACGGGAAGTAGTCCTTACTGTGCTATTGCAACGTAGTCCCTTGTTTTTTTGCGCAACGCATTAAAACAAAGTACTTTATACAGCCTAAGACACTCCATTTGTAATATAGAATCTTCTTTTAGAATTTCAGACTAATCGCTCTCTTTATATAATAGTAAGATTAACATATATATGTATGTATATATATATATATATATATATATATATATATATATATATATATATAGTATCATATTCGCCAATATAAACAGCACTGAAACTGATTCCGCTGTAGTTGCCTTCTAAATCAGCTTTGCCGACTTTTGATTGTTGTCGCGTACTCGTGATGACGTATTTCATTCGAGGTTAGTTTCTGTTGCATAGTACTAACTACAACAGAGAAAACTTTTATGTAAAACTATGTACATATAATAAAACACAATCTTATATCTATTTCAGTACAGTTTATTTTGGCGTACACGCTATAAACACTTGTCTGTAGTAGCACTTGGATTTTGTCTAAATGAGGACGGTTACGCGGGAGATGTGTCTCATTATCAACAATGGTTCTCAGTTAACATTGCGGTTTAATTATACGTTTAAATTATTTATAAGAAAATTCAGACAAATGTTACAAACATATTATCGACCACAAAGGAAAAATAACAAGTTATTGTCGACGCTTAAAAATCGAAATTTGTTTTCCTAAAATTCACTTTCAACCACAGGTATTACAGATGGAAGTTAGGCGGGTTACAGATCCCACTTGAGTGGATGATAAAAAGTATTTTATTGAAAATTTAAACCAATATATATATATATATATATATATATATATATATATATATATATATATATATATCACTTCACTATATGTACTTAATGAAGAATCTTACTTGGTATTTATGTTTTCAACATTGTGCGTAAATACCAAGTAAGATTCTTGTTTAAGTACATATAGTGAAAGTGATAAGTGAATACAAGAAAGCAGTGTTGCAGTGTTGTATATATATATATGCTTTTTGAAGTTTACTTTTTTAAAACTCTTATTAAACTGCAGGCGGTGATAAAATAAAATCTTACAGCTATTTCAGCACTGTTTATTTTATGGAAGTAAAATTTATGACAGTTGTAGCAAAAATGTTATCGAACGTAGGAACTGTTGCATCGAAAACGCACGCATAATCTGGCACGCAAGTGACCTAAATATGCCTCGCGTAAAACTTTGCAAACTCCTCCTACTATGACGCAATGTGCATCTAGATCACGTGGGTTTTGTCACGTAGTAGAATGCCAAACATACATTAGGAGTCGCCCATCCTGCTCTCTCTCTCTCTCTCTCTCTCTCTCTCTGTACGTGCGTGCGCACTTGTGTTTGTGTGTGTTTGTTTTTCTGTATGCCTCAATCTTTCTCTGTTTATATTTCTATTTGCCTATCTGTTTAACTTCCCCCTCTCTCTTACACCCTCTTTCTCTCTTTCTCCATCTCTCTGTCTATCTATTCGTCTGAATGAGTCAATCTCTGTCTATTTATCTAGGTAGTGTGTGGTGTGTGGGTGTGTCTGTCTTCTGTTTGTCTCTCTCTTTCTCCATCTCTCTGTCTATCTATTCGTCTGAATGAGTCAATCTCTGCCTATTTATCTAGGTAGTGTGTGGTGTGTGGGTGTGTCTGTCTTCTGTTTGTCTCTCTCTCTCTCTCCATCTCTCTGTCTATCTATTCGTCTGAATGAGTCAATCTCTGTCTATTTATCTAGGTAGTGTGTGGTGTGTGGGTGTGTCTGTCTTCTGTTTGTCTCTCTCTTTCTCCATCTCTCTGTCTATCTATTCGTCTGAATGAGTCAATCTCTGCCTATTTATCTAGGTAGTGTGTGGTGTGTGGGTGTGTCTGTCTTCTGTTTGTCTCTCTCTTTCTCCATCTCTCTGTCTATCTATTCGTCTGAATGAGTCAATCTCTGCCTATTTATCTAGGTAGTGTGTGGTGTGTGGGTGTGTCTGTCTTCTGTTTGTCTCTCTCTTTCTCCATCTCTCTGTCTATCTATTCGTCTGAATGAGTCAATCTCTGCCTATTTATCTAGGTAGTGTGTGGTGTGTGGGTGTGTCTGTCTTCTGTTTGTCTCTCTCTTTCTCCATCTCTCTGTCTATCTATTCGTCTGAATGAGTCAATCTCTGTCTATTTATCTAGGTAGTGTGTGGTGTGTGGGTGTGTCTGTCTTCTGTTTGTCTCTCTCTTTCTCCATCTCTCTGTCTATCTATTCGTCTGAATGAGTCAATCTCTGCCTATTTATCTAGGTAGTGTGTGGTGTGTGGGTGTGTCTGTCTTCTGTTTGTCTCTCTCTCTCTCTCTCCATCTCTCTGTCTATCTATTCGTCTGAATGAGTCAATCTCTGTCTATTTATCTAGGTAGTGTGTGGTGTGTGGGTGTGTCTGTCTTCTGTTTGTCTCTCTCTTTCTCCATCTCTCTGTCTATCTATTCGTCTGAATGAGTCAATCTCTGCCTATTTATCTAGGTAGTGTGTGGTGTGTGGGTGTGTCTGTCTTCTGTTTGTCTCTCTCTTTCTCCATCTCTCTGTCTATCTATTCGTCTGAATGAGTCAATCTCTGCCTATTTATCTAGGTAGTGTGTGGTGTGTGGGTGTGTCTGTCTTCTGTTTGTCTCTCTCTTTCTCCATCTCTCTGTCTATCTATTCGTCTGAATGAGTCAATCTCTGCCTATTTATCTAGGTAGTGTGTGGTGTGTGGGTGTGTCTGTCTTCTGTTTGTCTCTCTCTCTCTCCATCTCTCTGTCTATCTATTCGTCTGAATGAGTCAATCTCTGCCTATTTATCTAGGTAGTGTGTGGTGTGTGGGTGTGTCTGTCTTCTGTTTGTCTCTCTCTTTCTCCATCTCTCTGTCTATCTATTCGTCTGAATGAGTCAATCGCTGCCTATTTATCTAGGTAGTGTGTGGTGTGTGGGTGTGTCTGTCTTCTGTTTGTCTCTCTCTTTCTCCATCTCTCTGTCTATCTATTCGTCTGAATGAGTCAATCGCTGCCTATTTATCTAGGTAGTGTGTGATGTGTGGGTGTGTCTGTCTTCTGTTTGTCTCTCTCTTTCTCTGTCGCTCTGAATACATTTCTATTTTCTCTCTCTCTCTCTCTCTCTCTCTCTCTCGAAGTCTAGACAATGTATGTATGCGTGTGTGTGTATGTGTGTGTGTGTGTGTGTGTGTGTGTGTGTGTGTGTGTGTGTGTGTGTGTGTGTGTCTGTTTGCTTTCTGTCTTTCTGTTTGTTTTTCTTTCTCTTTCTGTGTCTCTTTGAATTTTCTGTTTGTCTATATGTCTGTCTATTTTTCTCTATTTCTCTCTATCCTCCTCCCGGTCTGCTATCTTTCCATCTGTCTTAATGTGAATGACTCTCTCTCTCTCTCTCTCTCTCTCTTTCTCTCTCTCTCTCTCCCGCTCTCTCTCTCTCTCTTTCTCTTTACTTCTCTCTTTAGAAGTCTAGACAATGTGAGTGTGTGTGTGTGTCTCCGTTTCTGTCTGTCTTTCTCGGAGTTTTGTTTCAATATTACGGGCGAGGAGAAGATATTAATATATTTTGTCCTTATAGTTGTCGTAAACGATTATCTTCTTAACAATTTTAAATATTTTTTAAATTATTTTCTGCTTTTTGTAATGATTTTAGTTTATTTTAATGGGTTTCCTTTACATTTTTTTTATTTTTGTCACATTTACAGTTTTTCAAACACCTTTCCTATTAAGAGTATGAAGAAAACGTGAATAACCGTATATCGACTTTAGCGCTACTTACGGGCATTGGTTTAAACTATCATATCTCTTATTTACACCAGAAAGTACTATTGCAAAATTAATTATTTTTTTTTTATTCAAAACAGACGTTCTAAGGTACAAAAAATAATTACATTCGTCATAAAATATTGACTAAATAATATAGAAGTAGTACAGCTATTTAAAAAAAAGTCAACTTAAAATATCAATTTTCAGCTTAGTATTGAAATTACCATATTAATTTGAGGATTAGGATATAATTCCTTCTTTCATTATGGACACTAAACTATTCTATTTAAGCATTTTTTGTTATTAATCATGATAGTAAAAAAACAATTTGAAGTAGTTTTTAAAAACCACTGTAACCTTAAAAGTAAACTTTTTAATTAATTTGGTTTTGACTGAAGCTGTGAAACTAATTTGTTTCTTGAGACCTTCATAAGCAGTTCAGTATTGTATGAATATAATATCTACAGGTAGAATATTAAGATTAATAGTATTAATGTCTTAAGTGATGAAAATAACTATTATTTAATAATCCCTAGCTTAAAGTTAAAAAAACTATTAACAAGTTTTAATGATTACGTTTTTACTAACTTTGATTCAAAGTTAAGAGTAAAGTAAACACTTTCCACATTTAAGTAAAAAAAAACAATTTTGAATTATTTTTCAACACTTTTTATAACTTTGTTTGTTTTAAAGTATTTTTGCTAACCTTCGACAAGTAGCAAAATACCACAATAGCTGACAACAACTGTCAGCCTTCTATAAACTTGAAAATGAAAACACATAATTATTAGTTCTTGAATGTCAACTCGTACATATAGCGAGTAAGATTTTTGCTCAAGTACATTAAAGTGTAAGTAATAGTGAATACAAGAAATAAGTGTTGCTAAGTTGAATAACAAAATAAAATCATATATATATATATATATATATATATATATATATATATATATATATATATATATATATATATATCATGATATTTCACATTATCCATTATTTTCCCTTTTTTAAAGTTATTATTATTACTTGAAAATAATTTTTTCCACCACTAAGTGCAATAATTTTACCTTGTGTGATGAGGTATCTTTTGGTCACATGACCATTGTCGAGTCACTGATTATTTTTCTCTATTTTTATGATGTGAATGTTCGGTCCGTGATGTTGGTATTTGTTGACGTCATACATATTTCTTCTTGAGCCTCGTGTATAATGTTTTGAAATAGTACGTTGTCTGCATAAGTTGTCTGTAGGTTCATTAAATTGTAGTGTATTTGTTATTATGTTTTTTTATATAATCAATTAATCCGTATCCATTTGTTATATTGCATGTGTTGTTGATATGTATTTTAGGTACATAATAGTCATACACAGAAATACCCTAAACTATAACAATAAATTATAATACCACACAAGACTATACCCATTCAAACCATGTGCACCAATATTAACACCACTCTGTTATATTAACCACGTGCACCATAAGCACTCTGTTAAGATCTTTGCTAAAGTCTATAAGCTCTAGTTGTCACTGGATGTAGTACTAGATTCCTCAATGCTTTGCCTACTTTACACGTTGAAGCAAGGTTGCCATTTATACGAGTAACAATATGGTTTTTATAAAAAGCAAGTGGCAATTCCTTGATGTCATCAAATCGTGGAAATATTACATTATCCTAGGTTCAGATTTTCCGACCTCTCATGTTACTCATTTCTCTACCTATTCTTATTTTCTTACTTCTCTATAAGCTCTAGTTGTCACTGGATGTAGTACTAGATTCCTCAATGCTTTGCCTACTTTACACGTTGAAGCAAGGTTGCCATTTATACGAGTAACAATATGGTTTTTATAAAAGCAAGTGGCAATTCCTTGATGTCATCAAATCATGGAAATATTACATTATCCTAGGTTCAGATTTTCCGACCTCTCATGTTACTCATTTCTCTACCTATTCTTATTTTCTTACTTCCTTTAAAATTCTAAAGCAGATATTGCAAGTTTTTATGTTTTTCCATCATCCCTTCTGTTCATTAAAAGGTGTTTCATTTTGAAATTACCAGTAGGTGTTTCAACCACTATATATTCCTTTCACTCAATACAGTGTTTGAATCAGGACTCTAATGAATAACACAGGCCATTGTTTAATTAAATTATTTCTATACTCTTGCCAAATGTTATGACATTTCAGACAATTACAGTTTCCTTATGACCATTTTCAAGACAAAAAACAGTAACAATTAACAGATAAACAAGTAAAACCATAAAAAAACATTTTAAAACAATCTTAATGCATTAAAATTACAAATATATATATATATATATATATATATATATATATATATATATATATATATATATATATAACAAATTTGCAGTTTTTGTACTGAAGATTTTAAGTTGTTTATAATTATTTCTTTTGATATAAATGGGAAAAACCAATACTTACTGATATTTTTCAGCAGACATATTTAGATCGGTTCGTGGTGTGAGTCACAAACAAGACTCACTAAAACACTTGTAAATATTTACAAGTTTATGACTATCCGAACTTTTGTAAATTTATTAAAACTTACTGAGACAGAACGTGTGGCGATCTTCATCAGTGTCTTCTGCTTGGAAATGTTGGGTCAAGCGGTGACGGTTTTAAAGGTAGGTTTTCGATAGTATCAAAGAGTATGTGTGATTTGTACTGTGTTTGTTCGTTTAATATGTTTGTACTTTGTGTTTTTGTGTGTCTGTAAATTTCATATTATTTTAGTGTGTTGAGATGTGGTCCTTTTTTGTTGATGTGTTTTTTTGATGATTAATAAGATACACCGAACGTAATGTACTAACAAAATTGAAGTATTTACAAGTGTTTTAATGACAACTAGTAGCTTACATGAATATGGAATGTACAAATATAAACAAGACTCACCTATCTATCGCACTCATAGAACAATGCATTGATCTAGTGCGAAACACATATGCTGAAAAATATCAGTAATTAGTAGTTTTTTTGGCAAAAGTGAAATATAAAATATTTCTATATAGTCAATACACATAAGAAAACTCCATAAAATAATCATGTATTACCTGGAAACAACATGGAAGTTGTTTTATTTGTAATTGTTTAAAAATTCTGTATAAATTGCATTATTTAGTTTTGTCAACAACTAAAATAGGACAAATTATTAAAAACTGATGTAGATTACAATTAAACAATTAAATTACAACATTAAACACTCTATATGCAAAAACCTACTGTAATAGCTAAAAACATAACTTAATAACGAATAACAAGCAACTATTGTAGATTTAATCATGCAAAGATAGAGTAATTATCATAGAAGTAAGTCAATTATTTAAAATCATGTCAAATTAATTAGCAATCGGTTTTGAGCTGTATCAATTCAACTAATCAGTATCTCAGTATTGTTAATTGTATGTTTAACTGAATGTATGGCATTTCAAGAAAAGGTCTTTCTTTTAATTTTTAGTCTCCTTTCTATGTTCTTTAATTCTTAATTTCAACTTACACCTTGTTTGTCCAACATAGTACAAGTATTCAACCCCATATACAATATGTTTTAATCCATATTATTAGTTCTATATTTCTCTCATTAATTTATTCTTCACTTGTAATTTGTGTAATATCATTTATCATTTACTGTAACTAATTTTTGTTTTTCGTTTTGGGATACCCATAAAGAAACTGTAAATGGCTGGTAAGTTGAGAGATATATTGAATTAATTCAACGAATTATTCAACGTATGTTGTGTCTTGATATTTGTCAGAGTATTAGGTGTTTATGCTATAGACTCCGTTACTAATAATCAATATACTGAAAGTGTGAACTAGGTATATATATATATATATATATATATATATATATATATATATATATATATATATATATATATATTTAGGTTAGTTTTGGTTGGTAAAGTTATTTAGATTTTTTGGACTAGGAGACTGACAGACTTACCTTGGTAAGAGTCCACTCTGTAGTCTTGGTAAGAGTCCACTCTGTAGTCTTGAAATAGAAACACATAAAAGCACTTAAACAATGATATATTTCAACCACACAGTGGTCTTTGTCAATCGAAGAGAAAACACAAAAAGAAATATGAGAGAATGAAATAAAATAATTGTAATCACAGATTGTGTAGAGTAGAAATCTTGTGTTCTTTTTGTGTTCTGAGTAGAATGTTCTTTTTGTGTTTTCTCTTCGATTGACAAAGACCACTGTGTGGTTGAAATATATCATTGTTTAAGTGCTTTTATGTGTTTCTATTTCAAGACTACAGAGTGGACTCTTACCAAGACTACAGAGTGGACTCTTACCAAGGTAAGTCTGTCAGTCTCCTAGTCCAAAAAATCTATATATATATATATATATATATATATATATATATATATATATATATATATATATTCTTGATATTTAACGTTATCCATTGTTTTTCCGTTGCACTGACTTTACGAAGTTAATATATTACTATGTAAGTAATTTTGTCCACCATTAGAACAAAAATTCTAAAGTATCAAATGTTGCAGCACACCTAATATCCCATAAACACGAAATAACAAATTACGAAAATAACCTAACCATACTCGAAATAAATAACAACCCAATAGAACTAAACTCACTAGAAAAATACCACATTTATAAAAACATACACAACAATCTAATGAATCTACAAACAACATATACAGAAGACTTACTATATAGAAATATCATACACACAGATCAAGAAAAAGTGCGCGTAACGTCAACAAACACCAACTTCACAGACCCAACATCTACAATAGAAAAACATCAGTGATTCGACAATGGTCAATTGACCGAAAGGTGCCTCATCACTCAAGGTAAAATTATTGCACTTAATGGTGGACAAAATTACTTACATAGTAATATATTAACTTCATATATATATATATATATATATATATATATATATATATGTATGTGTGTGTGTGTGTGTGTGTAGTCATTGTAAAAAAATGTAACAAAATATAACAGGTTCAGGTTAGATATTTTAAGTATACAGTAGTCAACCTTTAAGAAGCTCTCATATGGAATGTGAAGACTGGAGATTTTTATTTACTAGTGTCATTTTATCATTCTATTTCAGTAGTACCTCAGTTATCCAACAAAAAAAGCAGTGGAAGCTATCTCAAAATGTAATTTTTTAAAAACTTGCAATTTTTGTGCTATACATTTTGAAGTTTTCAAAATTATTTCTATTGATATCACTTGGGAAAACCATTAGCTACTGATGTTCTTCAAAAATAGAAAAACACAAATTAAAAATACATATTAATAACATATCATGACAACAAATCACAAAAAATAGCCTCCTTCTTCCGTAAAGTCAAATACAAAGCAGACTTTAAAAGATCTAACAAAACTAAAAAAAACCTACATAACACGAAAACACTCCAGAACCTACACGTCAGGGCAGGAGTATACAAGATCACATCTAAAGACAGCCCGAGCTTCTACATAGGTTAAACAGGGAGAAACTTTACCACACGATACAAGGAACACATAAAAGACATAAAAAACACACAGCCCAAACAAAACTTCACCATTCACATTCAGAATACACCATACATACACCAACATAGACACTAATCTAAAAGTTCTTCATTACATCAAAAAAAGCAATAAACTAAATACAATCAAAAACTACGAAATATACAAACAACACAAAAACCATCCACAACACATCCTAAACGACAAAACACACTTCACAATAAAATACTAGATTTGAACATATTTGTTGATTCCACCTTCAACGTGGGCTACTAGTTTTTACTAAAACACTTGTAAATATTTACAAACTAGCCTATAGTAGCACTTACCTACATTTGTTGAGGACGGCCGTTTCGGGAGATGTGTCCCATTGTCAACTCAGACCGTAACTAATCTCAAGGTTTTCGTAGGTTAGGGTATTAGAGTGGGGGTAAGATATTATGGTGGTGTGGGTGTACTTTGTGAGTGTTAGGAGTTATGATGTCAAAAAGTGTGTGTGAGTTGTAATGTAATTCTGTATTGAGTATGTGTGTAGGGTGTACTTTGAAGTGTCTGTATATTTCATATTGTTCGGTTGTGTAATGTTGGTTATTTCTGTGTTGTTTATGAAGAATTTGTAGGATAGATGTTATGTTTATATAGTCACGTTTTGTGAAGTTGAGATGATCGGTGAAGTTTGATTGGTAATTATTGTTTGTTAGTGCTTTTATATGTTCTTGGTAGCATGTGTAAAAAGTCCTCCCTGTCTGGCCTATGTAATTTATATTGTGTTCAATATAATTGTAATGTAATATATATTTGAACACATAATGTAATTAATCACCTAAACAATATTTGATGACTATCTGAACTTTAAATTTTGTAAATTTGTTAAAACTTACTGAGACAAAACATTTTCGATCATTATGTGGCCATCTTCAACAGTGTCTCCGGAGACACATAACGCCACATAACGATCAAAAAAGTTTTGTCTCAGTAGGTTTTAACAAATTTACTAAATTTAAAGTTCGTATAGTCATAAACTATTGTTTATGTGATTAATAAGATTCACCGAACATAATGGACTACAAAATTCAAGAACATAATGTATATTTGCCCATCTATGGACGACACACCACAGACTCAGAATAAAACAACCCGCCTGAGCAACAGTCTTGTCCAACAGAAATCAGATACACTAAATTTGGAATTGCTGTTTTACATGGAACTGTAGTTTTTATAGAAATGAAAATTCTATAAAACTCTGAAATATAGAGAAACTGTGTAACACCACCTCTGGAAATTCAAACGTGATCTACCACCTTTTAGTAATTCAATTCTACTTGTCATTTTTTACATATCAGGGAAATTTATGAAGTACTCTTTAATTATTCACTTAGATTACACTAAATTAACGAACTGCTATTTATACTAATTGATTTTATCTTCACATTAGGTAGTAGTTTTTAACTAAAAACACTTGAACATATGTTAGTATGTTACACTTGTCTATAGCAGCACTTACGTTTTTGAATATTGAACAAATGTCAGTTGAGAATAGGACACATCTTCCTAAATGCCAATCCTTAATTATCATAAAAGTAAATGCTACTATAGACAATGTTCACATATTAACACATTTACAAGTGTTTTTAGTTCACTGCTATTTACTCTCATTTAAAATAAATATTTAGATTTTAAAACATAAAATGTTATGATCATATTTAAATACATTTCAACTACACTTGTACTACAAGTAAACTTATATAAATAAATAACAATATTTTAAGAAGCCATGCAAGGTGCACATTATTATTTAAAAACTTTTTACTCACATCCTTTCTACCTTGTGAAACCAACAATAAGGCTAAGAATGTAAAAGGGTAAATCTTCATCTTTTTGTTTCTACAACAGGCACTGAAAACACCATTATTCAGACTTAGGCTATAAAACTATTTAAGCATGAGTAATCTGGCCATTAATTATGTCAAGTAACTATTGGATCATTGTAAACGTTTTTATGGGTTTCTAATCAATTCAATAATTGCTTTTAACATTATTTTATCAAGTTAAATACTTATATTGTTTCAACTTACGAATTGTAAACAAATTATTTTTTTTTTATTTTGCTAAAAAGAAACTTTGGTTGTTGAGGATTAAAATTTGAAATAACCACAAATTTAATAATAGTAAAAAGTAACAATAATTCCTGAAAAAGACTATACTAGTCTTCAAAACTCAAGTATTATGCAATATTTACATTTTTCCTCAAAGATAATATTTTAAAGGATTTTTGTTATAAAACATGATAGTTTTTCTTAAAATTAACAACATTAATTTAAATATTAAGTTATTCTTAAAGTTAAGGAACAATATGTTCTTAATGTTTGTTTATGCAAACATTTTGTTTTCATTATTTTACAGTGAAACTTGAAATGAGAATGAGTTATCCTTGATTTGCTCACAACTGTTTAAAATACAGTTTTTAATGCAAAGAGATTAACTAAAAAGTTCAATTTTCCTCAAAATTAACAAATTCATCTTTTTTAAATATTATATTGGCTTGTTAATTTATTATTTTTATTATATTTTACTGTGGCTTGTTTTTTATTTTTATAAATGGTCACAGGTTGTCATTTATAGTTTTTCACAGGACCTTTTATAGTTTAAAAAAATAATTGTGTACTTTTTATTCTGGGAAACTGTGATGATTTTTAACAGAATGTGTACAAGATTGTTTTAACAGAATGTGGGCAAGGTTTTAATTTTATAGCTAGTTCATTATTTGTTTTTAGTAATTCTTTATACCTGTCTCTTTCCTTTCTTTATACATTTTTTTTACTTTTATAATTTACGAGGATAAGAAAATTATTATATACAATTTAGTTATATTTTTGTTTATGTTTGTAGTACTGTCATTTTGTTAGTGATTCATCCTTTGTTTAATTGTTGCATGTTTCAAGCTGCTAGGTTAGTTTAGTTATCGCTGTCGTGCTGTTAATCATAACTACATTGCTTTCTACTTGTACCAAAGAAGAGTAATGTTCTAGTACATGTACTAATCTGTTTTTTGTGGTCGGAAGGTGTATAAGGGGCCGAAATTCATGAATTTTGTGTGGAACAGTGTTTTGCCACAACGGTGTGTCTACAAATGAATTGGAAAATTTTAAAATGATCGTACAAGTGTTACGCATGATGAAAGAGCTGAACGACCCTTTACCGCCAGAAATGAGAAAAACATTAAGCGATCACGTGAAATGGTTCTCTTGGACAGACGAGTAAGTGGCACATCATCTACAAATTAATCACGGTTTGCTAACAAAATCATCCACACCAGACTTAGGTTTCATAAAGCTTGTGCAAGATCCCAAAGCCAACTCACACAGTTGCATAAACAAACACGCTAGGACATCTGCCAAAAACTTTTGGATCGCTATGGTAATGAACGGGACAACTTCTTAGACAGGATCATCACTGGTGACGAAACTTGGATGCACAATTACAAGCCAGAGAGTAAATGGCAGAGTATGGAAACATCCAAATTCGCCGTGTAAGAAAAAGTTTCTAGACACAACCATTTGCAGGAAAACTGATGCTTGCAATTATTTGGGACTCACAAGGTCCAGTACTGGAATATTATGACGAAAGGGGCACGACAATAAATAGTGAAATGCTTACTGCCAAGGTAAAATCTGCAAGCCGAAGCAAACACTGAGGGCTGCTGTCAAAATATGTTGTGTTGTTGCACGACAATGCCAATTCGCATACTGCTGCCCATACTACTGAAACGCTTTAGAAACTCAATTTTGAAGTAGCCTATTGGCTCATCCTCCATATAATCCTGATCTTGCCCCTTCTGACTCACTTTTTTGTACCACTCAAAGAAGCATTAAGTGGATGAGGTCGATTTACCTAGGACGAAGCACTGAAAAAAGCAGTGCATTCATGGCTTGCAACTCAACCAAAACCTTCTTTTATGAGGGCATCAGGAAGCTTGTACAACGACGGACCAAGTAGGTTGAAAAACAAGGGGACTATGTCAAAAAAATGACATATAAATAAGTTTTCTATTTGATTACAATACAATTTTATAATAAGTTATATAAAGGTCAAACTAAAAGTAATAAGGAAAATACTACAGGAAATATATATATATATATATATATATATATATATATATATATATATATATATATATAATATTAGAAGCTGCAAAATGACTAAAACCGCCAACTTGGGAATACTGTATTTACTTTTTAACAGTAAATATTAAAATAAATACTTATTAGTTACATTTGACCACTACTTACTGATGTATTTCAGGAGACAGTATTTTGCACTAGATCAATGTATTGTTTACTGCTATTAGCTATGAGCACATATTACTACAAAAGCCTCAAGATGTAGAAACCAAAAACTATAAGTTATATAAAGAGTACATTAGTTATGAACAAACTCAAATTATTTCTAAATGTAATAAATTATTTAATATAATAGTTAAACTTATTCTTAATAAAATACCAGTGAAGTAAAAACCAGAATTAAAAACGTTTACCAATTCTCTTTAAGACTTTTCAGCTCAAAATAATAGACTTTCTACAGACTTGAAAATGGAGTATCCAACAAATTTGGGAAAGCTAACTTGTCAGAACAAACAAGTTAGATTTTTATTAAATGTAAACCATTAGAATAAGTGCAAGAAATGTACACACACAAACATTGAAAGGTACTAAGTTTACACACCAGAAGATTAGATTGTCCTATAAATATTAATTAATTAGAGATATATTAATTAGGAATACATAATTTTTAATATAATTAATTATTTTAAAATCAACTAATAGATATACTTTTAGTGATACAGTTTTATGTAATTACTGTAGTTAATTTTTGAAAACTGAGAACAGAAACAAAAACAACTTTTTATTTCTAAAGAAGTAAAAAAAACTCTTAAAAAGTCACAGACTTGAATGAATGAACGGGCATGATAATTGTCTGATTAAAACCTCTTTAATACGATGTCAACTGAAGAGATAATTATCAGAGAATATTGAAATCAAATGAATGTGAGTTGTGGCACAGCCAACTTTAATAGAAACTTTTTCACAAACAAGTTTTTATGAAGTGGCATAAAAGGTAAGAAATGGTATTGCAAGATAAAGGTATTAATTATGATTTATAATTTTCCTTGACAAATAATTTTTGTCTGTCAATTTATATTTCAATTTTTAGGTACACTATGAAGGAATAGGATGGAATCATTTATAAGAGATCTTGTAGGGTAAAATATGGCCTAACCCCATTATTATAAAAAAAAAAATAGAATAAATAAATAATGACCTGTAATATCGATATTATTACACTTTTTTTTGTATTAACTTGGCAAAGAACCAGTACTTGCTGGTTTACATTACGTACACCCACTGACACAGTTATACACAACAGTTCCAATCACCCCACACAACACAAACATGCTGTCTCTTACTCCATGAAACATAGGCTAATCATCACACCCATTAACAACGAAGACTTAATAAACAAACCAAACACAATAAAACACATAGCCTAAAAAACGGATATGAACACACCTTGATGGACAACATAATGCGTAAAAACAACATACACATAACACAACAAAAAAGATAACACACAAATACAAAAATACATATTACTTACATACCACAAAAACATCACAAGAGAAGCTTTCTCGTTTTGCAAATTTAAATATAAATTAGCATTTACAACATCCAACACAATTACAAAAAAACCCTACACAGTTCAAAAACACACCAGAATAAACACGAAAAGCCAGGTATAAACAATATTACATGATACAACTGCCCCCAGCTTTTACATAGGTCAAACAGGGAGAACATTTACCACAAGATACAAGGAACACATAAAAGATATAAAAAAGACACAAGCCAAATCAAATTTTGCAATACACATACAAAACACACTACACATATAGACTGACATATACACAATTCTAAATATCCTACACTTCATCAAAACAAGCAAAAAACTTAACACAATAGAAAAATACAAAATATACAAACACCATAAATACTATCCACAACACATTCTAAACAACAAAACACACTCACAATCAAATATTATATTTGAACACATAATTAACAACTACTCTATGAACAATAACACTCCACAGAACACCAATACTCCACAGACTCACACCAACACAACACACCTGAGCAACAGTCTTGTCAATGACACAGGATTAAATAATGTGCTGACCTAATGCGAAACACGTCTGTTGAAAAAAATCAGTAAGTAATGGTTTTTGGCCAAGTTAATACCAACAAGTGTAATTATAGAAAAACCTCAAGATATACAACACAAAAACTGCAAATTAGATATTACTCTTTATCATATTCACAGGGAACTGTCTGAGATATTTTATTTCAAAACAATTATACCCTATAAAACAGATTTTCAAACTAAAATTAATATTTAAATAAATAATTACAAAATAATTTTTTTTTTGCATTGCCAATAATTATAATTTTTCCCTTTACAGTTTAAGAGAAAAGAGTTCTATAATGAGAAATTACATAAATAAATAAAATTTGAGACTTAAAACATTTTAGTCTGAAAGTCCAGTTCTATCCCATTGGTTGCCATTTTTTTAATCCAAGAGTTATTTTGAATTTTTAAAAGGTGTTGAAAAGTATTCTGACATTAAATTACCATTTTAATGTTTCAACATTTTACTGAATTGCTAAGCTACCTAGTGGACATATTTTAAACTAATATATAGTTTATAGTTTATATTTTGCCCACCAGATATCGTCCAAATACAGTTATTGTAGATATAATTCTGTTGTCTTAAATTAGTTTTTGGGTATAACGTATGAGATTAAATTTTGCTAAAGAATATCAGTTCTTGAAAATTTAAAACAAAGATTGAATAAATTAATAATGACATAGGATTTTGATGCCGAAAACTTGCTTAGCTATAGATTTAATTATATAACTAACCTACTTTGAAAATTATGCTTTCTGTAATATCGTCACTATTTGTTACTCTAACCATAATATTTATTATTCGTCTGCTATAGGTCAAATTTTATAAGCTGGCACTTAGATCTTAGGTAGAAATTGTGTATTCATCGTCTAGGAAACATCAGGCACTGTCGTCTTCCCTCATCGCGGTCTACCCGTCTCAACCCCTAGACAACTCCATTAACACGGTACGGTGAATTCCCTATATCCATTTGATGCTATTTATACCATAATTAAAACGTATTAATAAGTAACAAAATAATGAGTCAACCATATCAGTTAGTGGAAGTACAAGGGTCGATGTCTCTGAAAGACTATGTGGATTTTCCGACCGTGGTATTTGCGATCCTATTGTTTCAACACCTGCTGCTGTGGCGTTTCCGACCGATCGGGCTCGAGACGTGGGATTTCCGATCTGTCACCACTCTTCCTATATAAAGGCCTTCTAACATAAACAATATTGACATATTTGAAATTTGACGATGGTGATGTTCCTGGCAAAAGAATCCGTGTGTTTGGATGTAGAGAAGCGGAGAAACTCCTGTGTGAAAATGACACAATTTTTATGGATGGATGTTCGAAACAATTTAAACAACTATACACTATGCATGTAGACATTGGAAGCACGGAAGTAGAGACAAAAATATTTCCTTTCCTGTTTTATTTGCTCTTCTCCCAGATAAATCCCAAAAGACAACCGACTTTTTGCCAAACTAAAAATCAACATTCCGGATTGGTCTCCGAAAGTTTTCACGGTTAGACTTTGAAATGACTGCAATTAAAGCTATGGAGAATGTGTTTCCTAATACAGTTCTGTCCGGTTGCAATTTTCACTTAAACCAATGTTTGTGGAGAAAGATCCAACATCTAGGAATCGTGGAGGATTACAAAAACAATGATCGAGTCCGATTGTTTAAACTTGCAAAATTTGCCGTTTCAGCTCTTACCTGCTAATTTTGGAATTCGTAAACTATTTGACCAAGTCGATACTCGAGTATCGTAGTATAAGAATTGAGTCGACTCGATACTCTGTTGACTCGATACCTTTCGAGTAAAATACTCGACTCGTCACATCACTATTGTGGAGTAGTGAATTGAATGGTAGGAAACCCCACGTGATTTTGTCAGTGGTCGGAACTCCCACGGATGAAATTTTTGTGATCGGAAATACCACGCCTGTATCTGTGGTCGGAAGTCCCACGGTCGGAAAGTCCACGCCATCCTCTGAAAACCTGCGAGCACCTCCACCCTCCCCTCGACCTCGGTCTCTTGCCAAGGCCCACGCTCCCAAGTGTCAGCTCATAAAATTTTACCTATAACTATTCCAGACGGACGTTTTATGAAATGAAATAATCAAATATCGACAAAGCACTCTCCTCGCTCTGTGGTCAATTGCCTCATGTGATAGTTTACTAAATTAGGTTTATATATTTTCAAGTTATTTATTTTATATCATAATTTTGTTGCTGTTCATGACGAGCTGGTTGTTAATTACTTATTTCATTTTGCTATTACTTGCGACCAGACTTTTTGTTAACTAAAAGTTGTTAGATTGTTAACTTACACTTGGAGGAAACGTTTTCGTCTTACGACTTCTTTAGCCTCGTATTTTTGCCGCAAGGATTGTTGCAGTTGTACTTCTTTGGTACCAATTTTTGAAAGTTAGAAGTGATGTAATCGAAGAGTATGTGTGATCTGTACCGTGTTTGTTCATTTAGGCTGTCATTTTTATGTTTGTTGCTATGTCTGTATATTTCATATTGTTCTAATGTGTTTAATTTATGGCCTTTGTTCCATGTGTGGAGAATGCTCATGTTATTTTCCATACTATTGCATGAGTGTTTAGTGCCCATGAGGTGATTTGCGAAGGTGGATTCAATAGTAGTGTGCAGTGCGCTTTTGAGTTCTATAGCTTACAGAACAACAAATAAAAGCCAAACAGCGTCAGACATAGCATTAATAACAATACCAACACATACAATAACCCAGGAGTATACAAACTAATATGCAACAACTGCAATAAGTTCTATAGCTTACAGAACTACAAATAAGAGCCAAACAGCATCAGACATAGCATTAATAACAATACCAACACATACAATAACCCAGGCGTATACAAACTACAATGCAACAACTGCAATAAGTTCTATAGCTTACAGAACTACAAATAAGAGCCAAACAGCATCAGACATAGCATTAATAACAATACCAACACATACAATAACCCAGGCGTATACAAACTACAATGCAACAACTGCAATAAGTTCTATAGCTTACAGAACTACAAATAAGAGCCAAACAGCATCAGACATAGCATTAATAACAATACCAACACATACAATAACCCAGGAGTATACAAACTACAATGGAACAACTGCAATAAGTTCTATAGCTTACAGAACTACAAATAAGAGCCAAACAGCATCAGACATAGCATTAATAACAATACCAACACATACAATAACCCAGGCGTATACAAACTACAATGCAACAACTGTAATAAGTTCTATAGCTTACAGAACTACAAATAAGAGCCAAACAGCATCAGACACAGCATTAATAACAATACCAACACATACAATAACCCAGGCGTATACAAACTACAATGCAACAACTGCAATAAGTTCTATAGCTTACAGAACTACAAATAAGAGCCAAACAGCATCAGACATAGCATTAATAACAATACCAACACATACAATAACCCAGGCGTATACAAACTACAATGCAACAACTGCAATAAGTTCTATAGCTTACAGAACTACAAATAAGAGCCAAACAGCATCAGACACAGCATTAATAACAATACCAACACATACAATAACCCAGGCGTATACAAACTACAATGCAACAACTGCAATAAGTTCTATAGCTTACAGAACTACAAATAAGAGCCAAACAGCATCAGACATAGCATTAATAACAATACCAACACATACAATAACCCAGGCGTATACAAACTACAATGCAACAACTGCAATAAGTTCTATAGCTTACAGAACAACAAATAAAAGCCAAACAGCATCAGACACAGCATTAATAACAATACCAACACATACAATAACCCAGGCGTATACAAACTACAATGCAACAACTGCAATAAGTTCTATAGCTTACAGAACTACAAATAAGAGCCAAACAGCATCAGACATAGCATTAATAACAATACCAACACATACAATAACCCAGGCGTATACAAACTACAATGCAACAACTGCAATAAGTTCTATAGCTTACAGAACTACAAATAAGAGCCAAACAGCATCAGACATAGCATTAATAACAATACCAACACATACAATAACCCAGGAGTATACAAACTACAATGCAACAACTGCAATAAGTTCTATAGCTTACAGAACTACAAATAAGAGCCAAACAGCATCAGACATAGCATTAATAACAATACCAACACATACAATAACCCAGGAGTATACAAACTACAATGCAACAACTGCAATAAGTTCTATAGCTTACAGAACTACAAATAAGAGCCAAACAGCATCAGACATAGCATTAATAACAATACCAACACATACAATAACCCAGGAGTATACAAACTACAATGCAACAACTGCAATAAGTTCTATAGCTTACAGAACTACAAATAAGAGCCAAACAGCATCAGACATAGCATTAATAACAATACCAACACATACAATAACCCAGGAGTATACAAACTACAATGCAACAACTGCAATAAGTTCTATAGCTTACAGAACTACAAATAAGAGCCAAACAGCATCAGACATAGCATTAATAACAATACCAACACATACAATAACCCAGGAGTATACAAACTACAATGCAACAACTGCAATAAGTTCTATAGCTTACAGAACTACAAATAAGAGCCAAACAGCATCAGACATAGCATTAATAACAATACCAACACATACAATAACCCAGGAGTATACAAACTACAATGCAACAACTGCAATAAGTTCTATAGCTTACAGAACTACAAATAAGAGCCAAACAGCATCAGACATAGCATTAATAACAATACCAACACATACAATAACCCAGGCGTATACAAACTACAATGCAACAACTGCAATAAGTTCTATAGCTTACAGAACAACAAATAAAAGCCAAACAGCATCAGACATAGCATTAATAACAATACCAACACATACAATAACCCAGGAGTATACAAACTACAATGCAACAACTGCAATAAGTTCTATAGCTTACAGAACTACAAATAAGAGCCAAACAGCATCAGACATAGCATTAATAACAATACCAACACATACAATAACCCAGGCGTATACAAACTACAATGCAACAACTGCAATAAGTTCTATAGCTTACAGAACAACAAATAAAAGCCAAACAGCGTCAGACATAGCATTAATAACAATACCAACACATACAATAACCCAGGCGTATACAAACTACAATGCAACAACTGCAATAAGTTCTATATTGGACCAATAGGCAGTTATTTCGCCGGAAGATATAAAGATCACAAAAGCGCATTGCACACCACTCTAGGATTGGGCGCCTGACAATCTCGGTTGAGAGCAGAACGGCTTAGGAAGTAGTAATTTTGATTTAATGCCTTTTCAGTTTCGAGTAGGCAGCAGAAGAAGAGGTGAACGTAATTCCTGCCATAGAACCACTAACAAAGTATTTGTAAGGTAATACCCCTCCTTATCCCTTAGCATAAGGATATCCTAACAGGCAAGGTTTCTGCATGGTCTGTCGCGGGATTTTCCCCGGCAGGGATTCTTTCTTGCCAGGTTTTTTTCATCGTGCTCTTAGCGCGACACTTACCGTACTGTTTCATTTCTTTATCTCCTGATTCTCCATGGAAAGAGCTTATGAGCTTGGTACATGGGCAATCAATCCCGTTTCCTTCACTCGTGGTAGGGATACTAACCGCATGCGTATGTGTAGGTCGCTAGAGGGCTAAGCGGGGTTTGAGGCCCCAGACCAGGGTTTAAAAATAATGATAAAAAAACAGTACTACTTCTGGTATGGGGACAGATTCTAAAGTCACTCAGTGAGAGAAGGAGGGGGTTTGGCGCCCCCGAGGTTATGCAGCGCCTGTACCCGACAATGGCTGCGGGTAGGAATATGGGAACAGGCCTTTTGGTGGGGGCTGGATGTTGGAAGGGCATCTCCAAGTCAGGACGTTTTTTTGGGTGGGACTGTAACAAGGATTTTATTCTGGGTGACTACGTTTATTTTAAACATTTGGACTGACTGACTTTTCTTTTCTTTTTTGTGTGATACTTTTCGTTTCGTGTGTATCAATTCATGTACGTAGTAAGGGTGTTTGTGGGACATAAGATAGTGTAAAAATGTGTAATAAGACTTAGAGCTAGAATGGAATAACAAAGTTGGGATGGTTGATCTTAAACTAACTTAACTTAACTAGCATTTTATATGGTAAAACTTAACAGATACATAAAGAGATTAATAAGAACAAGGCCTTGCTTACATCAGTGAAGACTGTTGTTGTGGATTGCTTCTTGTTGAACGCGTCCACTACCATGTTCGTCACTATTAGTGGTTGTTGTGGGGGAATGTCCTCTTCTGAATCCGAATTGCTCCGGGCGAATGACACCATCTAGGATGGGAAAGATGCGGGCATAGAGAGGGCGTTCAAAGATTTTGAATAAGGTGGGTAGGGTGGAGATGGGTAAGGAGGGAGCATTAGGCTGGAAACATACTTGGCATTTTCTGTCCGATCGGTATTTTTACCGTCGCCTATGCAACGTAATGTCGCATTTACACACTGGGCTGTACAATATCCGTCGCCGTCTAATCGTTCCGACTCCACACCAGTCGATCACTGACCGCTGTGCAACAAGTGTCTATTTAATTGTCGTTTTATCATAGCTTTGTGTATAACATGAATACAAATCAGCTTCTGGTATTATTCTTATTTCTTCGATTGAAGAGGCAAAAACTCGAATTATTTGGGTTCATCCGATTAATCAAAGGACAGGGGAATTTGGAACCGTCTACACTTGTGTGTGTGTGTGTGTGTGTGTGTGTGTGTGTGTGTGTGTGTATGTGTGTGTGTGTGTGTGTGTGTGTGTGTGTGTGTGTGTGTGTGTGTGTGTGTGTGTGTGTGTGTGTGTGTGTGTGTGTGTGTGTGTGTGTGTGTGTGTGTGTGTGTGTGTGTGTGTGTGTGTGTGTGTGTGTGTGTGTGTGTGTGTGTGTGTGTGTGTGTGTGTGTGTGTGTGTGTGTGTGTGTGTGTGTGTGTGTGTGGTGTGGTGTGTGGTGTGTGGTGTGTGGTGTGTGGTGTGTGGTGTGTGTGTGTGTGTGTGTGTGTGTGTGTGTGTGTGTGTGTGTGTGTGTGTGTGTGTGTGTGTGTGTGTGTGTGTGTGTGTGTGTGTGTGTGTTGATACGTACTCCTTCACGAATGGAAAAATATAATGAGTAGTTACTGTGCGAAGTACATCCGTTCATTCTGCAGTGCATACAATCACAATTCCGACGTTTCGCTAGAATCTCATCTAGCATTGACGAGTTGTTGATTCGCACTTTAATTGTTGTAGGGTTCACCTCGTCTATGCTAGATGAGATACTAGCGTAAAGTAGGAACTGCGATTTTATGCACTGTAGGATGAAAGGATCCACTCCTGATAATAACTATTTATCATATTTTTCCATCCGTGAAGGAATACGTATCAGAGGTATATATATATATATATATATATATATATATATATATATATATATTCTTGATATTTAACGTTATCCATTGTTCTTCCGTTGCACTGACTTTATGAAGTTAATATATTACTATTGTAAGTAATTTTATCCACCATTAAGTGCAATAATTTTACCTTGAGTGATTATTGGTTGGATAAAATTACTTACAATAGTAATATATTAACTTCATATATATATATATATATATATATATATATATATATATATATATATATATTACGTATCAGCGGTATATATATATATGCTGATACGTATTCCTTCACGGATGGAAAAATATGATGAATTGTTACTATCTGGAGTACATCCATTCATTCTGCAGTGCATAAATACGCAGTTCCGACGTTTCGCTAGAATCTCATCCAGCATTCACGAGGTGAACCCAACAACAGTAGAAGAGCGAGTCAAACTATTCTACTCGCGTATTTATGGACTGCAGAATGAACGGATGTACTCCAGATAGTAACAATTCATCATATATATATATATACACAATATCAAGAGCACAGTGGTACAATATATTACAATAAAAATATTGAAAAGAACCCCAATACCACAAAAATAATCAAAAATAACAAATAAAACAAAGGGTTTAATCTTAAGTAACTTGTTTTATTTGTTATTTTTGATTATTTTTGTGGTATTGGGGTTCTTTTCAATATTTTTATTGTAATATATATATATATATATATATATATATATATATATATATATATATATATATAATACGAAACTTCATTGAAAGATCTTTAAGAACTGCATCTTCTGTTGCAGCAGTTCACCCTTTCAGTGTGCTGTCAACTCGTCTTATAGGAAAACTATCTTCAAGCTATATTCGAATTTTTCTTTGTGCTTTTAAAATTTAAACAAAATTTATTTCCTACAACGCAATCAATTATATTCAATTAAAGTAATTTAAATTCTAATTTCCGTAAAATCCCAAAGG
Source organism: Prosapia bicincta (assembly GCA_036971475.1). Lineage (NCBI taxonomy): Eukaryota > Metazoa > Arthropoda > Insecta > Hemiptera > Cercopidae > Prosapia > Prosapia bicincta. The sequence goes on from JBAIZL010000098.1 coordinate 1,639,162, forward strand.
CTGATAAAATGTTAGGGGTGTCAATATTTGTTTAAAATAGTGTCATTAAAAGTAAGCTTTGTTTTACGTAGTTTGGGAGTTGTTTGCCTCCAAATGTTTACTTTCCCCTACTGTTTATGTCAGTTAACCGGGAAACGGACGGACCCTTTCAAGAAACAAGGGTCGGACCGTGAGCCAGTCGCAGCCATTGTGAGGGGGATGGAGTGGATGTGGGAGAGGGAGTTGCGAGTTAGGTTGGGTCTCTTTATCTCAGTCCCTTATTTCTCCGTGAGTGAGGAAGAGAGAGGGGGCTGAGTGTTACTCAGTCTACAGATCGGGAAACTACCTACCAACCCTCGTCAAACCAAGGGGTGACTGGCTCACAGTTAACCTTACACTAATTACTAATTACCTTACTAATTAACTGAACACAACAGGAATTTTAGAAATCTATAAACACACTAAAAACGACCACAACACATACTAAACGATAAAACACACTCGCGACCAAACATTATAATCGAATACATAATAATAAATTTCACTTAGAACAACAACAACAAAACACAACAGATTCACAATAACACAACATACTTGAGCAGGCAATCTTTTCCGTTCGCAAGTGCAAAATGCGTCTGCGGGAAAATATAAGTAAGAAATGGTTTTTAGCAAAGTTAATTGATAAATGAGCGTTCATTCAACAACCGCAATATGTACAACCCAACAATTGAAAGTTTCAACTATTGTATTTAAAATTGAAAAGATTCTTAACAAGAATTCCGTTACTTGTTAGAAAAAGGAGAAACATACAACAGATTTGGATGTTACACGAACAATAAAGGATTTCCCAATATGGTTAAACAGAGGGAGATGGGGTAAAACCTCTTCGTGTTGGGATTATACCGACGCAGGAGGTCGGAGAAAGTAATTTCTTCTATGATAATCCTTAGAAATGAATCTGTCTTTCCAATTTTCGGCAAATGCCGTTTCCAGACTATACTTTCTCTAACTTGTGGATAGTTTTCTTTTCTTTTTCTTTATCCAACGCCTGCCCTGGGTAATTCGACCATTTGGCATCGTGCAGACCAGTAGAGCTTGGAGAGTCTGGTTTTTGGGTCGCTATTGTATGCTTCGAGCTGTGGGCAAGCAGGAAGGTGGTCTCCATCCATCTTTCCTGTTTGGCACAAGGGGCACCGATCCGTGTCCCCCAGCCCAATGCGATGAAGGTGCGCCTGAAGGTAGTCGTGTCCCGTGGTTAGACGGAACAGCGCAACACTGATAGGTCGAGGCAGGTTTTTTTGGAATGGGGTCGGTGCAAAGTTCTTGCCATCTCTTTCCAACAGGTTTTCTTGTGATGTTTTCAAGTACATCTTAGCTGCTGCGTGAATCCTGGTGTAAGCAGAGCCCAGTGATATTTTGATTTGTGGCTGTGGTAGGCGACACCCACTCTTGGCGAGGTTGTCAGCTTTTTCGTTCCCTGTTGTGCCAACGTGGCTGGGAATCCACTGGAGCGCAATTTTGAAGCCTGCCTCTTGGCATAGTTGCATACTGGAGCAGACTTGTGGATAGTAAGATGCTCATAAGAACCAAAAACCTTTGCTTCGGAAACCTTCATTTTGTTGACCTCTGATGTGCTACTGTAAACAAAGTGGTTGTAATATATATGGAGCTTTCTAATTCCTTATTGTAATTACTTACTTTTAAAAATACATTTTACACAATTTTATGTGGGGAACAAATGCAATTGTATGCTCAACACAAACACAATTTTATATGAAAAAAGAAACACAAATTTATGAACAGGAAACAAACATTTTCATACATAGTGCAAACACAATTTTATGCGCAAAACAAACACAATTTTATTCAAGGAACAAATATAAAATAATGTTCAGAATAAGCACAATTTCATCCATGAAGCAAACACAATTTTATGCCTAGAAAAAACACAGTTTTATACCAAAAAGAAACACAGAAAAGTCACACTTCAACAACATTAGGTCCAACGATTCTTTTCCTCATTGCATACGGGACAGTAATTCGATATCGAAGATTGAATCTATTGAGGTGCGTTGCAAATTTTATGGGCAATTTTGGCTCTAAGAGGAAAGTTTGAAACTTGTAACAACTTTCTTTAAGTGAAGAAAATACGCAAGTGGTCGAAAATAAAACCATTTGGTCGAATATTTAGTTTTATTACATAAAAATGGGAAACGTGTAAGATCCACATTGATGAGTTATATTCGAATATTTTCTTGTCCAAACGTGAAAGGATTTGAGGTTGATATTTGATGTAGCCAAGATAACAACAATGGATGCCTCCTTCCGATATTAGTATGGGAATGTTAACAATGTAACAAACACTAGGAAGGCGTAGACTCAGATGGCTGATTGTTTAGGATGAATCTGACGAAAGGGGATGTGATGAAGTGAATCCATTTGCCCTATACGTGTCATAATGCAAAACTATGTAAATATACAGCAACAAGGATCCCGATTAGGTTTCTTTCTACTTGAAGCAGCCGATTTCTGGATTAAGCAAGTACAGTATTTCTATTTCCTCAGACCCCCGCAGATGTGCCTTTGTTGATGCGTTCGTGATAATCTTTCATTCATTAATTTAATTTTGTTTCTTTAAATTCCTTCTATTAGCTCACACTCTTCTTATATATATATATATAAAGAACTTAGTCAAAATACAAATACAAGAATTATAATTGAATTTACAATTCAATTGTAAATTCAATTAGAATTCTTGTATTTGTATTTTGACTAAGTTCTTTATTAATACACAAGAATACATATTGCGATATATATATATATATATATATATATATATATATATATATATATATACAGTATATATTGTACACATTTTCAATCGTTAATAGAATACGTTTTTATTCATACAATCAAGATTGAATATATTTTTTTAAACCTATAGTAGATGACAGTTGATGTTAATACAGTTTTTTCAAATATTTATTCAATAAATAAATTATAAAAAGTTAGGGGTCTAGGAAGGATTCGAACCGAGTATCTTCACGTTCGAAGTCTAGCGCTTTTTGGCACACAGCCAACTTTCCATAGCTAAAAATGAATTTTTCAAAGAGCTATATGAAAAACTCATTTGTGTAATTTTAAATTGTTGCCATGGTTACTACACATTATAAGTAATGCTCAATATATAAAATGAATGAAAAGAGTAAAATGCATAAACAAACTGGATTTACGTTATCGACCCTAGCTTCACAAATGGACAATTAGAAAAGGAAAGCTAAAAGTAACTACAACACAATGCAAACGACGATAAAAAGAAAGCGTATAAATAGTAACAAATAAAAATAATAGTCCAACACCATACACAAAAAGAAATTGCAAGGAAATTCGTTTTATATTTTGCCACCTAATATTGTTATTCTGACATATGTATATACATATTTATATTATTTGTAATCATAAAATTAAAAAAAAAAACTAAAATAATTTTTTTCTTTGTTGATTGAAGTAGGAATTAACTTTAAAATATTTTTTTATGTTACTTGTTTATAACCAAACCTATCCAAAACGGATATTTTGTAGATATATTCTAATATTTTATTGAAGTGTATCATAGTGCAATGTTTTATATTGAAACATTTAGTTTTTAGGGTAAGGTTTGTGAATGAATTGACACATTGAGGTTATATTTGAATTTTTTAAATTTAATCACTATGGTTTGGGACATTTAAAATAATATTTTGTTTGTTTAAAAGGTATTTTAAAGTAACATGTGAAACAAATGACCCAGGCTTTACCAAGTAGAAGGCCTACAACATTTTATAATATTATTTCTTATATTTTTATAAAATCGGATTGAATAAAACTGTGGACGTTTTGTTCAATTGTTGAAACAATTTACGCGGGAAAGGATAACGGGATTTTTTCTCCGACTGTCAGCTATTAGTTCAAAAATATGTTTCTGCCTGAGATTTGTTGCTATTTAGAAAAATATTTTTAAATTTTGTTGAAATTGTATACAGTGAGGTAGTTTATTATGTAAATATCAACTTTTATAAATCTAATATTTCTGTTTGTTTTGTTAAAATGACAAAGCTGCCAAAAGCATTACAAAGTAATGCAGAACCAATGTTTAAAATACTGTAAACAACCCCCGGTGCAAAGTCAAACATGTCCTTGATTCTAAAGTTGATGGCCAGGCCACTGGTAGCGCTGCGGTAGATAGATCGTGATAGCCAACTTTAGTTCAGTTAGTGACGAGTTGGCAGAGAGTTCTTGTTTAGTGTAATGACAGTTTCATATTCGCGTCTAGTTGCCAATGGCAGCAGTTTTGGCTGTTTCTGGAGTATTATATTAAAGTAAGTCATTGTGCATATGTTTGATTAGATAATGTTAGTACCGTAAGGTATCCTAACTGGAACTTTCGTGGTAGTGTCCAGACATATGATTGCAACTGCTTGTTGGTTAATTCATTATTAAAAATTTTAAACTAAACATTTTACTTCTCTAACAAGTGTACGAAAAGTTCTTGTATATTTTAAACATCGATTTTTGAAGTCCACGGGTCAGAAGCGTGTACAAAAAACAAAAATAAAAAAACATGGCCTAACCTATCAAATAACGATCATTTTAAACAAAACAATTACCAATGTACAGTTGTGTTAACAAACTTGTTTTTTTGTAAAAGTAGGCCATTTATTCATTTTATAAGTAGTAATTTTTTGATCAGAATAGTTCTAATGTATGGAATTCTTTATTTAGTTGAAGATTACTTCAATATACTTAATAAATCCTAACTTGTGAACGTTTTGTACAAAATATGGCCTACATTCCTGGTATGTAGTGAAATTATTTGCAAAGTCGTTTGTCCATATTTTATAACTACAAAAAGAATCTGTAAATTATATTTAAAATATTTCATGCAGTAGTTTTTTTCAGATAAACTTAGTCTGATGATAAACGTATCTACATGTTTTGCGAATACGGTTTTTGTTTTATCTTATTATCGGAAAATATAGATTTTCGGAACTAAATTGTTCTATTAATTGTTTTATTTTTAAAAGACATTGAAAAATGGCAGAATAATTGAAATTATTAAGACTGACACAAGGGAAAATATTTAGGTTCTTCACTGTGCTTTGTTTTTGCTGTATCATCAACAATAGTCTAAACTAAAACAGTATTTAGCAATATCTTGTGATATGAAATTTTCGTGAAATGAGTGCCTTTGTTCACTACTAAAAAACTTCTACCTAAATTGCATTTAAGCTAAATTAACATGTTTTTGTTTTAAAAAAAGGCATATTGTAGAGGTCTATTGAGAAAATTTACTTTAAATGCATTTTGTCTGAACTTCTTACAGCAAAACTAGGTTTCGTTAAAAAACCTTAAAAGCGGGGCCTGAACAGGAAGTGTTATATATCTAAGATTATTTTCGAAGTGCTGCACTTGCGTTATCTTTTATATTTATATAGAGCTATCCCCGAATTTACAGCCATTGTAATATTTCTTTACAAAGTTGCGTAAACTTTCTTACGCAAATTTGTCTGAAAAGTTTAAACTATACTTCACGCTTAGAAAGTAAAAAGATGAAACAAGTGTAATGGAAATATTATAAAAAATGGTTTTTACAATTTTTTCCCTCACATTAGGCCCAAATATCTGGATCACAGAGTGAATAATATTATTAGATTAACAATTAAAAACAAATTTTATAATCGTAATTACCGGCAGCAATAAGCTAATCAATAATTACTAATACTGTATTAAAATAAAAATTATTTTAAAAGTCCCTTCTTCATTTCTGTTTTTGGTAGCTTCAATTGAGCTAGTTAATTAGCTGTTAATTGTTTTTTGAATGTAGAGCCTATTAAAAATTAACTATAGTGAAAAAAATTGAAATATCAGTTATTATTTTAGAAAAAATATTTTTTGTTAAAGGAATAAATGCTCCAATAAAATTTTGGCTAAAATTAATTGTTTGAAAAGAAGATACATTTACAAATTAGCTCTCACAACGGGATCTTAATATAACATTATATATATGAAGCAATTATTATTATATTAACTTTAATTTCTAAATTTATTATTTATTTTAATATTTCTCATGAAAATTTAGCATTATATTTAAAAATAAAATAGATTTAAAATTGGATATATTATTTTATTTAAAAATTGTACAAACATAACCTCTGTTATGTATCTGTATACCATCTGAGCAACAATCATATGGTAGGTTTGTAAAAATCAGCTGTTTGAAGTTTAGACTATTCTCCAGAGAACATGTATCCGTCCTGCATTCTATATCCTGAGTAGTGGGGATTTTGTAGTTTGAACAAAAAAAACACTTTTACCTAATATAGTTTATGATTATATTAATCAAAAAATGAAAATGTAGATCTGTTAGTAATTAATAGTAACAGATGACAGATTAGAAAAGGACTAGATTTGTTTGCATCATTGATAAATTTGCTGATATCACAGTGTAGGCAGGATGTATATCTAATCTTCACGAAATGCGTGTCAACAGAATGTAATTGTTGTGACAAATGTTGAAAGAAGCCGGTTTAAATCTTTGATTGGATTGTTTTACATAATAACATAACAATGAAATAAAGGTTATAGAAGCACATATGGCTAATTTGGAGACAGTTTGCTGATTGAACAGTTCTAGTAGATATAAGGTGAGTTTATAAAATTACCTAGTTTTAACAAGTATGGACCATTAAGGCGCAAATAATTTTATTCTTATTGAAGATTAATTACTAATAATAAAAACTTAAACAAACATTTCGAATTTTAAACAATACGGAAAAAGCTCAATTTACGTGGCGAAGGAGCCTATTTTCTTACAATAAAAATTTATATTTATTTATTTATTTTCTAATTCCGATAAGTATTAATTTTTACTATAATTTTGTTTTATTAGTGTGTTTAAAATTGATTTATTTCACTAATTTATTTACTTAATTTTTATGTTATCTCAACTACACTTTTTACTTTTATTTACTCTCAACACTTTTACACTAATTTAATTTACAGCCCTACTCTTACATTAAATTCCCAATATCTACCTCCCTACTCCTTCCATCATCCTCTTAATACTCCTACATCAACCTCTTCACCGTTTGGGTCGTGAAAGGTAATGACTGAAGCGGGAATACTAACTGAAAATCGGACCCCGTACCATTTTAACTTTCGTAAAATACATTTTTGCCACAGCATCAGTTTCGTGAGTTTTGGAGGTGTTTACCTATTGAGGTCATGTCATTAAAAAAACTGAATCTTTGTAAAGTTTTATATGAACAACTAATAGGCCCTATAAAAAAAAAATCAAGTAAATTCCTTCTGAGATTAGCAAAAAAAATTTATTTAGTTACCCTAGAGCATTTTTATGATATTGTGTGGTAACCATGGCAACAGTTTAAGGTTGTACAATGGAGGTTTCGACAACAACTAGATGTGGGGAAATATTCATATAATGTTTTTGAGAAATATATATCTATTGGAATGTTTGGGCATTGCCAAGACGCGCTAGACTTCGAACATGAAGATTCTCAGTTCGAATCCGGCTGAATCCCACAAATATTAATAATTTAATTATTGAATAAATATTGAAAAAAACTGTATTAACATCAATTGTCATCGTATATAGGTTTAAACAAATGAATTTGAACTTGATTTAATGAATAAAAACGTATTTTATTAACGATTGAAAATTTGTACAAGATATATGTATCAGTTGAGCGAATAAAAGAATTTTAAAAAATAGCAGCTATTTGTAAACTATTTTTTTACTTGCGAGCAGTTTCTGTAGCAAAGTTGAAAATTACAGGTTATTTTTACGAATTTTAATATCTTTCGTACAAAATTGACTGACTTTATATTAGCAAGTCTAACATTGTGATTTCGCTTAACACGAGTTATTAACCATTGAACATTACAACATCTTTGAAAATAAATGTATTTCAATAGAATTCCTTAATTTGTTTGAAACAGTATCACTTTTATCATTAATAATGTACAAAAAATTTACATTTCATTATAAAAATTACAAATAATTAAGTAAAAACACTTGTAAATATGTTACACTTGCCTATAGTAGCACTTACTTTTAGGATTGTTGATGTCGGCCGTTGCTGCAGGTGTAAGACTAGTACTATGTACTATGAGGGCTATAGGCAAATGTAACACTGACAGGTGTTATTATTTTAAAACTAGTAGCTCACGTGAAGATGGACACAATTAATATGATTATTTAAGCACTACAACTTTTAATATCCTTAGGAATAACACGAGTGATTAATATTTATAACATTTCTGGGGGAACCGCCTTCTAGATAACGGTAACCCCTAGTAATACTTGTAACATTTAACTTTTAATGTAGTTACATTCATGATAAAATATTTATTTTCGAAATTTATATATAATAAATTAAAATACAAATAAACGTAAATTGATACAAATAAAAGCAAAATTTGATACTATATACAGTACTATATAATTTTAAGGCTGCAAGTTAATCAATTTGACAATATTGTAATAGATTTGGCAACACTGTTGTTGAGTCTAACACATAACACATGTTTGTATGATATTTTTATTATACCTGATGATGTTGATACTGTTTGGCAACGAAAAGCTTTGAATTGTATGATACAGTGTATTATTCTTGTATTTCTATTTTCTCGTATTTTCACGTAATGTATATTATACAATATATATATATATATATATATATATATATATATATAATAACTTTTATTTATATCATTTTCCAGGAACCCTTAATGTCAATTCATTTCATATACATAGAACAATTATACACGGAAGAATCGGCGTCTTGCTCTATACAAAATTTGTTGTGCAGGTATAGAAATTTTAGTTATGAAAAATTCTGTTGTTTTAATATTTTGAAATGATCTGAAACATTACATTTTTTTTTAAAGAATCAAGTTAATCTGTTATATCTTTAAATGTTGCAAAGTATAAACATTTTCTAGTATCATTTTAGATGATTGTTCTAAAATTATAGTTTAAATAACATTTGATTGACACTCTGAATGTCTCCACTAATACGTTTAAAGTCTTAATGTCGAGTCAAATGGGGTTTAGTTTTATAAAATACCCATTTATTCAAGTCTTCACAGATATCTATTCATGGATTTCCCTATTCCAAACTATCTACTCATATTAAAAATCCCAACAAACGTGTTTTTATCAAGGTATTTGTTTAGCGGAATACTGCTAATGAATTGCCGGAAGTAATTACAGATTTTAAGTGTGTGAACATTCCGAATGTTTCATAAAATATTTTTACAACATTCTTGCACTCTTCCTATTTGTGTAGGTAGTTAATGTAACTAAACTAATCGTTTTCAAATTTAAAACAAGGGGAAAACGATCAGCTGACTTTCCTTTACAGTAATTTAGTTTCGTGTTTGCCCACATGCAGCGCTAATGGTCTTTTCAATGCATTTGTTCGCGTGAAATCAGCTGGTCTCAACAATGTAATTTGTGAAAACAAATAGCCTAATTTTACTGTTGTGTTTACGTGTTTGAAAATGAATATTGCAAGTATTTCTAACTTACCGTTGGTAAGTGTAACTCATTTATGTTTGTTAAAGTAATTTTGTTTATAAGAAAGGTTTAATTTATTAAAGCAATGTTTAAATTATGAGATTGGGTTATTGTGGATTTTATAACATCATATCGAAAAGTATCTAGTTTATAATTCGTACTTTTATGAAATATGAACTGATGGAATATTTTATATAATCTGGTGTATTTTTTTCATTGTTCATCCATTTAAAAATCTAAACAAAAGGTAATTTGTTTCGCAATCATAAAATTGACTTCCCAAAGTGGATTGTAAAGAATTTTCACTAGAGTTAGCAAGGAAATTAGCGTTAATGAAATGATTACGCCGGTACTTCATCATCTTTTTACGTTTTATGTATTTTACCTGAAATGAATAATGCCTTGCTGACAGTAATAGTTTTCTGCTGATTTGAATACAAATTGAGTAGCGTTTTTGGTAGAACCAAGGATTTACTGGGATTTTAGTGTGTAGTGCCTGTTCGATTACAAGATACGAAATTCTTCGTCGTAAACGTTACTTTTGTAACTTGGAAGGTTTATGTATTGAAATAGGCCTATTGCATGATTAAACGTACAGTATTTACAGTTTTAACTTATATTTAGAATTGCGTTCGTAATTAATATTAATAGAGTGTACACTTATTTAATATTGGTAGCATTAAGGAAAAAGCTTGGTTGGATACAAGTGACTGGGAAATTTTAAAAACCATTTTCCTATATGGGGTTATCTTAAGGTGGCCATATTTGTAATGACCTTAAAGCGGGATACACATTAGGAGAGTCAGCCCCCCCCCCCGATACCGTGTGAAAGATATTTTCTAAATTGACACAACTAAACGTCCTAAATTCATTATTTTATCTATTTTAGCACTTAAATTTACAGAAATAAGCATAGGCAAAACTTTACTGTTCAGGTAGTAAAAGTAGCACAATTCGGACCATCAGTTAAATTAATTTATTAATAATGAAACAAACAAAAATACACATTTAACAGTTGAAAGTATTAGAAGTTACACAGTAAAATCAACTGAACGAAGTGTACTGTCCGACCGCGAGGAGAAAATAATTGGAAAACTATGTAGACAAGTTTGTGAAACATCTTCTTTACCAGAATTGTAAAAAGGTTAATTGGCAAATTGGTAAAGTTTAAATTGTCATTGCAATCTCAACACATTTCAATATAAAAACAAGAGTACAGTATGTCCACTACGCTAGACGTTTACTCATTGGCATACTTTTTTGATGAATGTATGTCTTTAAGGAGAGCTGGTTCTCCTTTTATTTTGTCATGAAACTTATTACAAGTTAGTCCAACATTGTACTTCAGCATCAGCATTGCTCTTAAAGATAGAACGTTCAGTTGAGATTTATTTTCAGTCCATATATTGTTCATGTTTGTAAACACTCGTTCAACTGGAGCATTAGTTCCTGGCAGACACAGAAGCAACTCAGAGATGTAACGTAAGTTTTCGTAAGGAATGTTCTTTTGTTCAAAATGGAGGAATACTTACACCCATCTTTGGTCGATCGAAGTTTAGAGCTCACACCATTCTGACATCTTTTCATTTGTGGCATATTTTATAAGACAGTTTACTTCATCAAACAGTTTGTTGTCATCAATAATGACTGATTTCAGTCATTAACTGACTGAGTCAGTCAAAAAAATTTTATATTGGGATATAATATTTAAAGCAGGACGTTTATTTGTTTATCTTTATCCTGCCAAAGCGGGACATAATAGTGTCGCCCGAGTAAATCTGGGGACAGCGGTGCACTAACCTAATAAACGGGACGGATGGTCACCTTAGGTTACCTATTAATTGTATTCATGCTCAAAATATGTATGCCACAGTATATAGCATATAACTTATAGAATTTCCCCCCGATAGTAAACGTATCCCTCCATAAACAGCTGATCTTTAAGATATTTCACGGTATGTCAAAAATATTGTGGTCTTCATCGCTTGGACTATTTGTGGGTTCCTCGAAGCCTTAACCCATACATTTTACGTTGCCATGGAAGTTTTATTCACTTCCATCTTGTACTATCTATCAACTGTAATCATGCTCAAAATATGTATGCCACAGTATATCGCATATAGCTTAAAGAATTTCCCCCCCTTGCTTTTAGTAAACGTATCCCTCCATAACCTCTTCGTGTCGAGATAAACAGCTGGTTTTCATCGCTCGGACTATTTGTGGGTTCCTCGAAGCCTTAACCCATACATTTTACGTCGCCATAGAAGGTATATTCCCTTCCATCTTGTACTGTAAAGGACTCTCAGTGGCTTTAATCTAAGCACTGCACATTTTTAATACCTTAAGAGGTGGGCTATAAAACATACTTACTGGAAGTAAGTTATGTTTGGTCGTAAAACTAAAAATCAAGCGGCTCACGCTGATCATTATGGATAACGCTCCATCACGTGACTTGCAATGTTGCTGTAACAAATCCGTCCCATGCGTGGACACTTTGCGCACAAACGTAATATTAGTTCCGCAAAGAGATGTAAGCGTAGGTAGCATGCATTATCTGCGGGAACAGTGATTAATATATTCATTCAATAATATTTATACGTGATAGCAACTTGTTTAACTGTATTGTGTTTCGTTTGTGCCTACACGTAGTGGCAACTTGTACGATATCTTCTTTCATTAGTGTTTCTTCGCGAAATAAACATTATGCACATGAATCGGCTTTCATTTTTATTACATGATAGCTTTTGTAAAAGTAATTTCTGTCAATCTGTCTACTTTCTTTATGTTTATAAGTGATAATAACTTTTGCACATATATCTTCATGTATCTAAATGTATCATTTATGTTTGTATGCGATAGATACTTGAGGAAGGGGTATCTTCTTTCACTTAGGTATACCCAATAGTTTTTGTAAATGTATTATTTTAATTATGTTACTAATTTTTAGTAACTTGTGTCAAAGTATCTTTTTTTCATTTATGTTTCTACTTGATAGTAACTTGTGCAAATGGATCTTCTTTTATTTATTTTTCTACGTGATAGTATTTTGTGTCAATGTATCTTCTTTCATTGATGTTAATACGTGATAGCAACTTTTACAACTGTGTCTTCTTTCGATTTTTTCTACGTGATAGTAACTTTTACAACTGTGTCTTCTTTCATTTATTTGTCTACGTGATAGTATTTTGTGTCAATGTATCTTCTTTCATTGATGTTAATACGTGATAGCAACTTTTACAACTGTGTCTTCTTTCGATTTTTTCTACGTGATAGTAACTTTTACAACTGTGTCTTCTTTCATTTATTTGTCTACGTGATAGTATTTTGTGTCAATGTATCTTCTTTCATTGATGTTAATACGTGATAGCAACTTTTACAACTGTGTCTTCTTTCATTTATTTGTCTACGTGATAGTAACTTTTACAACTGTGTCTTCATTCATTTATTTGTCTACGTGATAGTAACTTTTACAACTGTGTCTTCTTTCATTTATTTGTCTACGTGATAGTAACTTTTACAACTGTGTCTTCTTTCATTTATTTGTCTACGTGATAGTATTTTGTGTCAATGTATCTTCTTTCATTGATGTTAATACGTGATAGCAACTTTTACAACTGTGTCTTCTTTCGATTTTTTCTACGTGATAGTAACTTTTACAATTGTGTCTTCTTTCATTTATTTGTCTACGTGATAGTATTTTGTGTCAATATATCTTCTTTCATTGATGTTAATACGTGATAGCAACTTTTACAACTGTGTCTTCTTTCATTTATTTGTCTACGTGATAGTAACTTTTACAACTGTGTCTTCTTTCATTTATTTGTCTACGTGATAGTAACTTTTACAACTGTGTCTTCTTTCATTTATTTGTCTACGTGATAGTAACTTTTACAACTGTGTCTTCTTTCATTTATTTGTCTACGTGATAGTATTTTGTGTCAATGTATCTTCTTTCATTGATGTTAATACGTGATAGCAACTTTTACAACTGTGTCTTCTTTCGATTTTTTCTACGTGATAGTAACTTTTACAATTGTGTCTTCTTTCATTTATTTGTCTACGTGATAGTATTTTGTGTCAACGTATCTTCTTTCATTGATGTTAATACGTGATAGCAACTTTTACAACTGTGTCTTCTTTCGATTTTTTCTACGTGATAGTAACTTTTACAACTGTGTCTTCTTTCATTTATTTGTCTACGTGATAGTATTTTGTGTCAATGTATCTTCTTTCATTGATGTTAATACGTGATAGCAACTTTTACAACTGTGTCTTCTTTCATTTATTTGTCTACGTGATAGTATTTTGTGTCAATGTATCTTCTTTCATTGATGTTAATACGTGATAGCAACTTTTACAACTGTGTCTTCTTTCGATTTTTTCTACGTGATAGTAACTTTTACAACTGTTTCTTCTTTCATTTATTTGTCTACGTGATAGTATTTTGTGTCAATGTATCTTCTTTCATTTATGTTAATACGTAATAGCAACTTTTACAACTGTGTCTTCTTTCGATTTTTTCTACGTGATAGTAACTTTTACAACTGTGTCTTCTTTCATTTATTTGTCTACGTGATAGTAACTTTTACAACTGTGTCTTCTTTCATTTATTTGTCTACGTGATAGTAACTTTTACAACTGTGTCTTCTTTCATTTATTTGTCTACGTGATTGTAACTTTTACAACTGTGTCTTCTTTCATTTATTTGTCTACGTGATAGTATTTTGTGTCAATGTATCTTCTTTCATTGATGTTAATACGTGATAGCAACTTTTACAACTGTGTCTTCTTTCGATTTTTTCTACGTGATAGTAACTTTTACAATTGTGTCTTCTTTCATTTATTTGTCTACGTGATAGTATTTTGTGTCAATGTATCTTCTTTCATTGATGTTAATACGTGATAGCAACTTTTACAATTGTGTCTTCTTTCATTTATTTGTCTACGTGATAGTATTTTGTGTCAACGTATCTTCTTTCATTGATGTTAATACGTGATAGCAACTTTTACAACTGTGTCTTCTTTCGATTTTTTCTACGTGATAGTAACTTTTACAACTGTGTCTTCTTTCATTTATTTGTCTACGTGATAGTATTTTGTGTCAATGTATCTTCTTTCATTGATGTTAATACGTGATAGCAACTTTTACAACTGTGTCTTCTTTCATTTATTTGTCTACGTGATAGTATTTTGTGTCAATGTATCTTCTTTCATTGATGTTAATACGTGATAGCAACTTTTACAACTGTGTCTTCTTTCGATTTTTTCTACGTGATAGTAACTTTTACAACTGTTTCTTCTTTCATTTATTTGTCTACGTGATAGTATTTTGTGTCAATGTATCTTCTTTCATTTATGTTAATACGTAATAGCAACTTTTACAACTGTGTCTTCTTTCGATTTTTTCTACGTGATAGTAACTTTTACAACTGTGTCTTCTTTCATTTATTTGTCTACGTGATAGTAACTTTTACAACTGTGTCTTCTTTCATTTATTTGTCTACGTGATAGTAACTTTTACAACTGTGTCTTCTTTCATTTATTTGTCTACGTGATTGTAACTTTTACAACTGTGTCTTCTTTCATTTATTTGTCTACGTGATAGTATTTTGTGTCAATGTATCTTCTTTCATTGATGTTAATACGTGATAGCAACTTTTACAACTGTGTCTTCTTTCATTTATTTGTCTACGTGATAGTAACTTTTACAACTGTGTCTTCTTTCATTTATTTGTCTACGTGATAGTATTTTGTGTCAATGTATCTTCTTTCATTGATGTTAATACGTGATAGCAACTTTTACAACTGTGTCTTCTTTCGATTTTTTCTACGTGATAGTAACTTTTACAACTGTTTCTTCTTTCATTTATTTGTCTACGTGATAGTATTTTGTGTCAATGTATCTTCTTTCATTTATGTTAATACGTAATAGCAACTTTTACAACTGTGTCTTCTTTCGATTTTTTCTACGTGATAGTAACTTTTACAACTGTGTCTTCTTTCATTTATTTGTCTACGTGATAGTAACTTTTACAACTGTGTCTTCTTTCATTTATTTGTCTACGTGATAGTATTTTGTGTCAATGTATCTTCTTTCATTGATGTTAATACGTGATAGCAACTTTTACAACTGTGTCTTCTTTCATTTATTTGTCTACGTGATAGTAACTTTTACAACTGTGTCTTCTTTCATTTATTTGTCTACGTGATAGTAACTTTTACAACTGTGTCTTCTTTCATTTATTTGTCTACGTGATAGTATTTTGTGTCAATGTATCTCCTTTCATTTATGTTTCTACGTGCTAGTAATTTGTGGAACTGTATGCATTTGTTTCGCTCAAATGAATTTGGTTGCATTTACGAATGTACGGGATAGTAGACCTAATTTGTGCAAATTTCTTCGTACGTTTATGTTTATACATGTCACTAACAAGGACAAATTTGTTTTAGTAAATTCAGATTTTATATTTGTATTTGAAATTGTTCTAATTGGTATTCATCAATTCATTGTAGTGAAAGGTAGTAACGTTTCTAATCTATATTTTCCAATCCATATTTATACTGATAATACTCGTTGATATTTATTCATTAATTCATATTTGTATACAATAATATTCATGTTCATATTCATCAATAGATCTACGTGAATTCGTATTAAACCGTAACAACCTATAATTCATTTATTAATTAATTTCCCTTTTATTGCAAACTTGAGTTTTCCTACTTTACCCTTTTACTCTTTCCACGTCATCTCGATAGCGACCCATCTGGCTGAAGTTGTCTACTATCTAATATCCTTTTATCAAACTATCTTCTTTCTACCTTCCTTCCAAACCTTGCAGAGAGCACTTGCGTATTAGGCAATGTTTTTTCTTCTTCTTGACCCGTGATTAGGGGTTTCACATCTTCGACTGGCCTTTTTTTACTCGTTATTTCTTTTGTGTCCACTAATGCAATCCGTTCTTAATTGAAGGTTTTTCCACTTCACCATTACGTTCACTCTTATTTTCTGCAGCGTTTATTCTGCTCTATGTTGGTTTTTGCCAACCTTCTTTTCACTAATCTTAATTTTCACTTCACGAACCAGCCCTTTTCTTTTCTCACGCACGCGTTCTCACACACGCGCTGTTACACATAAATATCTATTCAGAGTATTTAAAGAATATTACACTCTCGTCCAACATTGGATATTCGTTTAATTCTAACATAAACGTTCTATAAAAAATGTATAATCCAGGAGTCAAATTCTGTCGCCATTTATTTCCGAAATAATATAAGGTCACTTCCTACTAAGGTTAGCAAAGAAAAATTTTATTTTAGTTACTTTTTATTAAATAATTACAAATAATATAAATAAAGTAACATAACCAGCGTTAAACCAGCTGTTCTACCACATAACCTATAGCATAAAATCAGCTGTTTTATGAAATCATATGTTATCACTTATTTTAAGCCAAATGGTATTTGGCAAATTATTATTTTAAAAAAAAACTGTATTATCATCAAGTGTCATCTACTACAAGTTAAAAAAAATGTATTTGAACTTGAGTGGATGAATAAAAAGTATTTTATTAACGATTAAAAATATATAACAATATTAACAATTCGAACAAGATATATATATAAATGATAGTGTGAATGAATAGAAGGAATTGAAATAAACTATTTACAGTTTCTAAAATATTTTCGACAAACAAGACAAAATTTTCTAAAAAATGTTATATGAGAAAGTCCATGTAGCTACTAAGAAGAGCTGATAAGGGAGAGAAAATAGGACGGAGGAAAAGAAGGAATTCCAGAGGAGGAGAAAGGTATGGTTCCAACGAGGTATTGCTACATCTCTAAGCGACGGCTCTGAAGGCAACCAATGGAGATAAAATCTACTGCGTTTGTTCGATACAACAAAGAAAGAAGTCTTTACGATAGCGTACAAACGAACAGTAATTACAAACAGATTATATCCTAACACGATATCAAGGAAACATAGTTTATTACGTATACAAACATAATAGTATTACAAACAATTATAAATTTAATATAAATGTTTTACAACGGAATTAAGTAGAAAATAATTTGTTGACATAGTTTGGCTTTAGTATAATATGCTGGCAATGCTGTGAAAAATAATTGTTTATTAGGTTTTAATGTGATCACTGACAAATTTAACATTGAAAGGCAATTGCCCAACTGTAAACAAAAAAATGTAACCAATGTCTTATTCAGGGGATTTATTTAATATATTTTATAATAATAAAAAACACATTTACAATAAAATTATACATACACAATATTAAAAAGTAATATATAAGAAAAATGTTAAGTAATTTCCCACTTAGGTCCAAAAAACAGCTGTTCTACAACATAACCTATAACATAAAATCAGCTGTTTTAAGAAATCACATGCAATCAATTATTTTAAGCCAAATGGGACGAGTAATTATATTGCAATAACTACTTGACGTCTTTTCTGAAATGTCTTTCTCCCACATAAAAACAAAATTAATTAATTAAATTTAATTAATGAATCATTGTTTGATCAAGAGCCATCCATTGTTTGATCAAGAGCCATCCACTATGAGTTGAAAAAAATGTATTGAAAATTAGAACAAGATATTTGTATATATATATATATATATATATATATATATATATATATATATTCATATGCCTATATATATATATATATATATATATATATATATATATATATATATATATATATATATATATATATAAAGAGTGTAAACTAATATAAGGAATGAAAAAAAGAGTTTTACATTTGCAATTGTCATTGCATAATTCCAATGTCAGCTATAAAATACGTCTTGTGAATATTCTGAATGTATAACTTTATTGTAATTTTTTGAAAAATATTGTAATTAATAAATAATAAATGTATTTAACAAAGACATTGTTCACATGTCGAAACTTTGGGCATTGAATTTTCAATGATAAATTTGGTATTTGATTCAACTATTGTATTAATCATTTATTATAATGGACATTATAAGTTTTAAATGGACCTTTAAATATTAAAAAAAATATTTTACTGAAAATTACGTCATACTAATGTAAGTTTTGAGTTAGCCGTTTCTATTTTGTTTAGTTCACTTCTTTTAGCCCCTGTCCTGAATGCGTCTGTTGGCGTTCTCTCTCGCTTGCTCGCTGTTCTCACTTAATGTTGTATGCTCTAACCTCACTAAACAGATCTGTTCTGTTAACTGTAACTGAGGTGTAGCAGTAGCTACAAAAATCGAAATCGACCTTGACAGATTACTTTAATGGCATTCCGGCCGAGCGGTGGATAGACTAGGGCGCGGGACGGTGATTGGTTGCCTGTTGGTGCCGCCAGGGAAAGTACTCGCGGAACGGGACTTGGTCGAATTAACTGTTATACTCAATGAGCTAGTCAACAGGTTAGGATTTCTTTCCGCTTGGAGGACGCCTATTCTTCATAGCTTAAATGTAACAGCTGCAAGTTTATCTAAAGTTAGTCTCAAGCTAATATATAAACATCTTAATATTTTATAAACATTTAGTTTAATGTGTGTTTAGATATGTTGGTTAGCCAACATAATCTCCAGTTTTGGTGTTATTATTGTCTACATTCTTAGAGTACCATCGTCATAATTTAATTTGCTAAGGTGGAAAAACACACACATCAGAGTTTTTATATCGGCACGTTTAAAAATCTTTAAATAAAATGTCATGAAACTATTTTTAATTTCCTCCCGAATGTAACTAGTTTTATTAGAGGACATTAATTTGTGCTTAATTTGTCTGTAGATCATTTCAGTCGGATATATATTATAACCTAAGTTATTTCAAATGAGTTTTACCTTTAGGTTATATTTAATTACCTTACCGTTCTATAGTCACACCTGGTATCTAAATAATTAACAATTATAAACATTTTAACATCATTTATTTATGACATTTTATTATTACACATTATACGAAATTACCTTAATACTATGCAGTGACAAGATTGATTGCTGAACTAATATTACAATTACTAAAATGGTGGACTCTCGAGGCTTAGGTTTTAGTACAACAAAGTTTAATAAATACAGTGTTATTTTCTCTTTCTCTCTGGTCGTTATTACGGATCTTTTATAAATTAGAAAGTGGTGAAAAAAACTAGATTAATATTTTATACCAATGAATTTAAAATGGTTCCGAATTTACTACGTTTATAAAACTCTGTTGGCTAAATTTAATGTAAGAAAGGAAGTACTTATTGTTTTGTTGAGTTCCTGGAATCTTGACCGTCGAGAGCTGTTTCGCTGCACTTTTTCACATAACTAACTTACTTTCCTAATTCTTTAATAAATTATTTACGTCGCACTTCTAAATTTTACACATACAAAAAAACTAACAATTCCCTTAACTCTATTAAACAAATTTACCGCTTTTTAACATTGTTTACACTTGACCCCCCCCCCAATACGTCTGCCCCCTTCTGAAGTTCCTTCAAGACTTTCCTTTTTGCCCCATCAATTCAGTTTTTATGAACCTGCATAATCTCTCCACCCTTACGTATTTTAGTTAATCTGATGATTCTCACATCGTTTACAAAAATCTTTCTCTAACGGTACAGTGTTATTATATCCCAGGTATTTTGGTCCTTGGAAACTCCGATTTTAAAATACTTGGACCCTTCGTTTATTAATAGGTTCCCACAGCCCCCTTATGACTACACTTGAAATAGAACAATGGTTAAGTACTTTGTCAGTACTTTAGTAACTATTCTTGTTACTTAATAGTGACTATTATTCTTTTTGGATACCAACTAAATTTATTCTATAGCCTCATACGCTTATGTTATATATATATATATATATATATATATATATATATATATATATATATATATATATATATATATATATAATGCTATTTTTATTTTTACCTTTATATTAAGTATTTCTAATTTTTAATAATCTTTGTTTTCCTACAGACACAACCTTAGGTTGCTAATAATTAAACAATCATATTATTTTAATATCATCTAATTTATTCTACTTGACATTCAGTAGTTTACAATTTATGCTTTTAAATTACATTAAGACGAATCAATGACAAATATTTGATTTAATAACTAATACTAATTTTAATATAAAGGTGGACTCTTGAGGCCTTTGCTTCTTTAATACAATTTATTAAAATTAGTTTTAATTAATTTTGCTCGCTCTTGGATCGTTATTTGTGATCTTTCTATAAAACAGAAATGGTGATATAAAACGATTAAATTTACTGAGCTATTAAAATTTCTGTTGGCTGAAATCTAGTCTAACAAATGTTTGATACGCTTTGGTTTCCACTGGTTGCTTGCGATTTAACTTCGTCACTTTACTTATGCATAATAATTATTTTAAGCCTTACCCACCCCCCTTTTTCTTCAATACCTGCTCGGTTAATAACTCGCCGCACTTTGTTAATGCTTTGCATAAAATAACTATTGAAACTGCTTTTGTAATTCCCTTAATTATTCTTCTTAAACATCTCCTTTTAAAACATTCTCTTGCATCTCCCCCCCCCTCCAACACGTCTGGGATGCCCGATGACCTTATTTTTGCATCCCGAGCACTCTAAACCCCCATAGATATTTCAGTTAATTAGAATTTAACTTTTATAATTTTTCGGCTAACGGGTTTTTTGTTGTTTGTGTTTTCTCGTTGTCACACCCTAAATTTTATGACTTGACTCTTCCAGATGTTAAACTTTCCTTTACACATGTTCTCAGAATTATTTTAACCTTAGAAATAATCTACACCCTTATTTTGCCAACACGTACCCAAGACTGATTTATGACACTGGCTGACATTTACAGTTGTTATGCTCTCTTTGTCGGCTCTTCCTTAAAATTTCAAACTTATATTTCCGAACAATAACTTTTTTGATAATATACCTCATATCTTTATGTCACTATATATATACATGCAGTATTTTAACTTTGCAATATTGTTTTTTTGTATTTACTAATCAGTTACACTTCAATGTACTTAAACAAGCATCTTACTTGGTATATTTGCGAGTCGACTTTCGAGAACTATTAATTACGTGCTCTCATTTTCAGACTTTTCATAAGATTTTTAGAACACTATATTATTCTCAAACATAAATGACCTTATGTTCTATAAAAAGTAATAAATAAATAAAAACAAATAAAGCATATAACTATATCTGTATAACTAAAAACGTCCCTTACATTCCTGTTTGAGGGATCCGTAAAAATTCATGGAATACAAATATCTCTTGTTTTCTGCATATTTAGGTAATAATTGTCTGGTTAGTAGGGATATGGGAGAGTTAATATAAATCGGTTCTTCCTGGCTGAATGATACTGAGAGATGAGAAACGGTAGATCCGGACTCTGGGGGGGGGGGAGCTCGTTAAGAAATCATAAATAAGTAATTACAATTTAAAAATTTGGCCAGTGTGAAATTGGCCTTCGATCTCAGGGAGAATTAAACAGTTTTCGCGACCTGCGACCTCACCTTTACAGCTTTTTTACTCATTAAAAAAAATGTTTTATTATTAGTAATAAAGCTGGTCGTATTAAACCAACCATTTGTTTTTCTTGCATCATCTTGCCCTAAATACTCGTATAACGAAAGTGCTCATTAAATTTTTAGTTCTTGTCTGGACATTGTCAATACATATATTAGAACTAGCACAACACAACACTATCCTACACTAACTCAAATTATTTGGTTCTCTTCAATCTTCTAACCATCTGGTTATCGAGAAGTTGTAAAGCCACTCTGTATGCAGCCACTTGGTTAAAGGTGATGTCTCTTTTCATGTTTTTTTTGCCATCTTCTTAAATACAAATTCGCATCCTTGATTTAGATTTAGATTACATTATCAATGAACTTTGCTTTTAGGAAATCAAAGCTACAAAATTTTATATGAAGTGATTTTAAACTAAAGTAATTCTGCACTAACTCAAATGGTTTGGTTCTCTTCAATCTTCTAACCATCTACTGGTTATTGAGAAGTTGTAGAGCCACTGTGTGCTGCCACTTGGATGAAGGTGAAGTCTCTTTTCATGTTTTTTTTGCCATCTTCTTAAATAAAAATTCGCATCCTTGATTTAGATTTAGATTACATTATCAATGAACTTTGCTTTTAGGAAATCAAAGATACAAAATTTTATATGAAGTGATTTTAAACTTAAGTAATTCTGCACTAACTCAAATGATTTGGTTCTCTTCAATCTTCTAACCATCTACTGGTTATTGAGAAGTTGTAGAGCCATTGTGTGTTGCCACTTGGATGAAGGTGAAGTCTCTTTTCATGTTTTTTTGCCATCTTCTTAAATAAAAATTCGCATCCTTGATTTAGGTTTAGATTACATTATCAATGAACTTTGCTTTTAGGAAATCAAAGATACAAAATTTTATATGAAGTGATTTTAAACTTAAGTAATTCTGCACTAACTCAAATGATTTGGTTCTGTTCAATCTTCTAACCATCTACTGGTTATTGAGAAGTTGTAGAGCCACTGTGTGTTGCCACTTGGATGAAGGTGAAGTCTCTTTTCATGTTTTTTTGCCATCTTCTTAAATAAAAATTCGCATCCTTGATTTAGATTTAGATTACATTATCAATGAACTTTGCTTTTAGGAAATCAAAGATACAAAATTTTATATGAAGTGATTTTAAACTTAAGTAATTCTGCACTAACTCAAATGATTTGGTTCTCTTCAATCTTCTAACCATCTACTGGTTATTGAGAAGTTGTAGAGCCACTGTGTGTTGCCACTTGGATGAAGGTGAAGTCTCTTTTCATGTTTTTTTTGCCATCTTCTTAAATACAAATTCGCATCCTTGATTTAGATTTAGATTACATTATCAATGAACTTTGCTTTCAGGAAATCAAAGATACAAAATTGTATATGAAGGGATTTTAAACGAAATTAATTATCAGGAAAGGTTATGTGTTTTATATAGTAATTTTTAAATGTTTGTAATCTAGAATTGCGCGTCTCAGAACTATAAATTAAACAGCGTATAGCTTTAGTTAATATTTAATATAGCCTAAGTATTATTAGTATTAAAACACATTTCCTCTTGTTAACTACGTTTCATATTGCGTCTACGTGATATTTAATAGTGGGAGGGGTGCAAGGTAGGTTCCGCAGTAGAAGTTTGCTCCAGGCTCATCTCTGGGGGACGATCATGGCGCGTGTGAGTAGGCACGCTAAGTGGAAACGTCCACGATACCAAGCCACACTACAATAGGAACATTCACCTGACCAGCCACACTAACCTGATAAAAGCATTTCACTATTCTAAATATACATTTAATATTATACTATATTTTAGTTATGCTTCGCGTACTCACTGCTGCTTGTGACATTAAAAGCTAGTCCAAACATTGCGCAGTTATGACAATTGCCACAGTTACGTGGGACTGTAAATAAACAAAACTAAATATAAAATGTGACAATTGTCATAATTGCTTTGTGTTTGGACATAACGAAATTACAAGTGGAGGTAAATACAGTAAACGGCACTAAAAGTATAGATGGAATAATAAAGAATTATTAATTTATAATGCAGAATTAAAGAATTAAAATATATTGGTACTAATTTATAAGGAAAACCAAAAGGGAAAATTAAAATTCACGTGCATACAGGAAACGTGCGAATATAGAAATAAGGTGCTTAACTGCTATTAAACTAAATGTGCATAATCAAGAGAAAATTATATTTTTAAATAAATAAAGCCTCTAAACCACAAATAACTTTTATTTAAACCTTGAAGTTATTTGTGGTTTAGAGGCTTTATTTATTTAAAAATAACATTACGCCACAGTTGCTTCATACAGTTGTAAAGAGAAAATTATGTTTATGTTATTGGTGAATGTTCATAAGAAAATAGTGGCGAAACACTTCTAAAACACAAACGTATGGTGTTGGAAAGGGTTGTAAAGAAAACGCAAAACGATTAAGAGTTGTACGAAAGAGAGAATAAAAGTTTTCTTTTAAGAGTTGCATATATGTATATGCACGAAAGATATTACGAAAGAGTTGCATATATGTATACCTACACTTTAGTGTACTTACACAAGAATTTTATTGGTAGCCTATATATGCGAGTCGAATTTTGAGAGCTATTCATTACGTGTTCTCATTATAGAACCTATTATTATCAGAATATATTCTGTGCATTGTAATTAATAGGTTTTCGGAAGTCGATTAGTATATATATCTTGCAAGATTCTTCTTTAAGTTTACTAAAGTGTAAGTGTGTTGAGTGAAAACAAGAAAAGTGTTCCAAAGTTATATATAATAAATATGGTGATATGTTTTCTTGTAATATAGTTAATAAATTAAAAATATTTCAAAAACAAGAATACTTTTAATGCATATATTATTCAAAGCTTTTCGCCGATAAAACAGTACCAGCATCTTCAGGAAAATAACTATCTAACAAAATATTTTTACAAAAATTAAATCATATGTGCTACAAGACACATCATAAAGTTGAAGACAAATTAATAGATGAACAAATTCAAGTGAGATCAAACACCAAACTATTTATAAGGTCATTGATGTTATAGAAACAATTACACAAAGTGCAATACTTATAAACATATGGTTGTTTGTAGCACATATGATTTAATTTTTGTAAAAATATTTTGTTAGATAATTATTTTCCTAAAGTTGCTGGTACTGTTTTATCGGCGAAAGCTTTGAATAATATATGCATTTAAAGTATTCTTGTTTTTGAAATATTTTTAATATATTATTATATAAAGTATATATATATATATATATATATATATATATATATATATATATATATATATATATATGTATGTATGTATGTATATGAATAATATTTTCATAAACAAGAAATATATAATTCCTATATATTCTTATATATAATAATTCTTTATATTTTAATTCTTTAGTTGTTATATAATATTGTTTATGAAAATATTATTCAAACATATATCTACACAACTATTCTTTGAGCTTAGCTTGTGAGGTTATGTTAAAACAAATATAACCTACACAAAACTCACAAATTAATCATTTTTTAATCATACGCGTTTCAATGACAAAGTCATCATCATCAGTGGGTGTTACTACTACAACTCTATAACGTATATTGACACTTGTTCCCTTGCGTGCAAGTCTGGAGGGCTAATCGTTTGGACACCGCCACTGCCGCCTGGTCATAGTAATGCGTGAAAACATTTGAAAGCTTTTTCGTTATATGTTTTATAGGTATAATTTTAAGAACCGTAAGTTTATTTTATTTCCCAATACTACAACTTTAAATATTTCGTAACCAGAGGGGGGCTAGGAGATGGAACCCTGGGCAAATGTTGAACATTTTTATCTTTATAAATCATATTTTATGCTATTTAGGCACATGAAAATTACACGATTGTTGGGTCGTCGGGTATCTGGTTTGGTAAAACAATAGACCTTATTGGCTAGATATATAGGGTTATCTTAAATTACCAAATCCATTCTTCCCTTGGAACAGTTGGCAAATCGCTCCATTACTTCTCTTGCTCTAAGCGGCACCTGCAAGTGAATGTTGTGTAGGGCTAAGCCCTCCAGATTACCTCAAGATTTGGAGTATCGTATCCAAGTTTTAAGTCTACGAAGGGTGGAAAAGAAGAGTTGACCTTCAGCAACACTGACAGCAATTATCCTTAGTGTTCCAAGCACTTTCTTTATTTTTGGGACAAGTGTAGATCTCAAGGTCATGTGGCAGGTAGAAGCATTATAAATGAGCATCTACGAATACAATGTATTGCGACATTTGTTGTCAGACACTGGTTCGTAGTATCGTCTCACATAAATAATAACGTACTTTAGCTTCCTAGTATTGGTGGAGAGAATAAATTAGTTTTAGGTTATTATTTGTCTGGTAAAATTAATTGTTTGGGAGGAGGGCACAGGGGACACTTGGCTACATCACTGCTAGTAACTCTTGTATGTAGTTCAATATACCTACAGTACAACCGTCAGGAGAACCGACCTGGAAGGAATGCGGTGACAAACCCCCTCATTTGGCCCGGCTTTAGTGTACTACCCTCTGCAGAATTGTAAAAACATCACCCCTCCCGCTTGGTAACTGTTAGACCGCGCCTTGACATTGTCAATTAATTCATCTTGAACCTAAATTGTCTAAAAGATTATATCACATACTAACCTCGATAAAAATTTCAACCAAAGGCTGTATTTTTACTTTCTTACATATACTATAGTATATAGAGAGAAAGTTTTGTGATCGATTTTGAGATGTTAGTGGAGATATCCATTTTGAGGTCCCCTGAGCCCAGAAATGTGGTATGTATGTCTGTCTGTGTGTCCGCATCTTGTATATTTAAGTACATTCACCTCTTATATGGGTTAAAACCACATACAGTTATTTTAATCATACTTTACTACTTTTTTATTTTTTGTGATATCATTTATGAGAAAAATGAAAAAAATACATTTAAAGGGATTTTAAAATTTATTAAATAGGTTCTTGTAAAATTTACTAAATGCAGAAACTTTATTTACATGTATTTCTTATGTGCCAAATGTGACGTAGACATAATATGAACTAAACAGCTGCGGCGAATGTTCGTGACTGGGCTAGTACTAACTGGCGCGTGCGAGCGACAATGCTGTGGGGGTTAACTGTATGTTAGGTAGATTGGATTTTCCGAGACTACCTCCCCGCACTCCTCATACGTCGCCTTGATTCTCCTGGCGGACGGACAGTACGAGTGTAGCAAGTTTGTGTGGATGTTTGCATGTTGGCGACAAGCCAGTATTATTGCTCTACAGTTTATGACCTAGACAACAATAAAGGGAGCTCCCTAAGCACGCCACTTCCCCTAAATTCGGCCCAACGTTAGGTACGTTTATACGGCTGTAACTGAACCGAAAGACAACGCGTAACATTATATTACAAAAGTTTGTCATAATTACTTACCGGGAGCTGAGGAATGTAGTCTAATCATGATCAAGTTGCACAAACTGCTGCTGCCGCTACTTTCACCGTCACGTTGGCAACACTGCTCGAGTTGCTACATTGTCTGTTATAAAACAAATTTAGGATTTTCTTGACTAGCTTCCTCAAAGGAAGAGTTACATGTTATATTTTTATTTAACGGGTAAAATAGCAGACTTGAAATTAAATTAAGGGACTATGAATTTTTGATAATTTTTAACAAAGGTTCTTTACACAGATGGGCAGTTCCCGGTTATGGAAAGTTCACGCAGTAATAAGTTATTAATTCAGTAACAGATAAAAACATTAGAGCTTCCATCGATGTAAATACAGAATAACCATTTGTGTAAATAAGTATGCGTGAGGTAGAAAGGAAGAATTGAATAACTCAATTCCTTCTATTAGTTCACATACACACTCTCTCTCTCTACTGTATATATATATATATATATATATATATATATATATATATATATATATATATATGTATCTTTCTTAATTAATCAATCGCTAATAAAATACGTTCTATTCATCCGCTCAAGATGAAACTTGATCCATTCAAATTGTTTTTAAAATTTGAAGTGCATGACATTTTAGTGAATAATTTTCGTTTTATATGGTAGAAAAATGTTTCACAAAAGGGGCAAGTATGCAATATAGTTATTTCGTCCCATTTTACTTAAAATAAACGATAACATGTGATTTCATAAAACAGCTGATTTCATGTTATAGATTATGTGGTAGAACAGCTATTTTAACGGACAGGTTGTGTTAATTTATTTATATTTATTATAATCAGTTAATAAAAAGTAACTAAAATACAATTTTTTATTTGTTGACATAAGTAGGAATTGATAAAAAAATCTTTTTGTTTATATTACTTGTTTTACTATGAAAAATACTTGACTTTTTATTGTTCAATATTCGCACAATAACATTGGACACATAATTGAATTCAATCAAGTTACTGTATTTGTCTAAACATAGTGGGTTTAGGGTGTAGGTTTAAATTGTTTTTCAAAAGTCGGCACCTGAGGATGAAGAGGAGATTGTCTTGACGGAATTAGAGAGAAGAAATAATAGATGAAGAGGAGATTATCTTGAAGGAATTAGAGAGAAGAAAGAATAGATGAAGAGGAGATTGTCTTGAAGGAATTAGAGAGAAGAAAGAATAGATGAAGAGGAGATTGTCTTGAATGAATTATAGAGAAGAAATAATAGATGGAGATTGTCTTGAAGGAATTAGAGAGAAGAAAGAATAGACGAAGAGGCAAACATACGGGGAAAGAAATGAGATAATGAAATTAAATAAAAGTAGAAAACAATTTAATAAGATGGAATATAATGAGTTAAGGCAGTGAAAACTGAAAATCACGAGACATAAAACGCCACCAAACGAAATTGATATAGCATTGGAGTAGAGGCCTTATAGCACTCCCCTCTGCCGGTAAGGTAATAAGTTAATAATTTGGTATCCGCAAAAAACAGGAATACTCCAGCTGACCGATTTGCCTCATCGAGCTGGCATTAAATAGGTTAATAGAGTGACTGTGATTATATTTGCGTCTGTAACGCTTCATTATCTCACCGCCTCTGTATAATTTCATTGAACCTATGCTCCCCAGTTCTTAATATGGAACAGATTTTACACATGTGGTTGAATGTGTAATGCGACACAAGTGTTTTCAATCTATTAACACAAGTTAATGACAAAAGGTGTGAATCAGCGAACGAACTTCATTACCGCATTCTGGTGGCGGGGAAGGAAAATATTACAGGCAATTCGGAACACTTTCGCGATCGAAGTAACTACATTAAAACCGTCTCAATAGTTGTATTTATTATTTCCAATTCAGAGAAACTATTACATTTCCAATGTAATTTCTAATTGAGTTACTATTTTATGTGTTAATAGTAAGTAGTAAAAAATGTCTACAGTTTATTCTATGATTTGAGAAAGTATATTAGCGGTTATCTAATGTGTATATACTTCTTATTATCTTCATCTTCATCATTATCAATCATAATCATAATCATAAGCCTTACCATCGCAATCATCGTCATTATCTTCCTTTTCTTCTATTCTCCCTCCTATTCTTTTTCTTTTGCAATATTATATTCAACATCATCATCATAGTTATCCCCATGTTAATAATTATAGTTATCATCCCTTTCTTCTTTTTCTTTTTCAACATCATAATCACCATTTTAATCATCATAATCTTCTTCTTCCTCCTCTTCTTCGTCTTCCCCTCTCTTCTTCTTCTTCAACATCATCATCATCATCATAACTATCACATCATAATCATCAACACCATCATTATAATTATTACCATCGTAATCATCATCTTCTTCTTGTTTTCCTTCTTCAACATCATAATCATCATCGTCACTATCACCATCCTATGGATAATCATATTTGTTGTTAGAATTTAAAATAATAAATAAATTAAAACCACAAACAACAACAAAATGGGCCACATTCACATACACAGGATACAACGTAAAACGAATAACTAAAATACTAAAAAAATAATAATATTAAAATAGCTTACAAAAACACAGGAAACATAATCAATGAAATAAACCAACCGGAAAAAATATGCCCCACACTTAATAACGGAATATATAAACTCGAATGCCCAATTTGTAACAAAATATACATTGGCCAAACAAAACAGAACTTAAAAAAACAGATATCAAGACCTCAATGCATACATCAAACCTCAAACCTAGCTACACACGCCATCAAAAACAAACATACATTCCCCACATTAGAAAACGTACACCTAATGAACAAAAGTACAAAAAGGCTTCAAAATGACAATCTGGGAACAACTACAAATTTATAAACATAAAAATAATATCATAAACGAACAAATACACATATAATTTTAAAAAATGATAAATTATTCAACGTAATAGACAAAATCAACACCAAGACAAACTTAATAGAGTCCCACAGCACAGTGAATCCGAAAATAGAACAATAACGGTGCACCACGTGACAAAGGAAATCCCACACACCTGGCAGTCTGCTACAACACCCCGTTCAGTTGATGCTCGACAATGAAGTTACTATCAATCTTTGAAAGTTAACTACCAAGTTAGAATCTTGTTAAGTACACATGGTGAAAGTGATTTATATATATATATATATATATATATATATATATATATATATATATCGTGTTTAAATTATTAATCGTTAATAAAATGTTTTTTTATTCTTCTACTCAAGTTAAAATACATTTTTTAAAACTTGTAGTGGATGACACGATGTGAATACAGCTGTTTCAAATATTAATTTATTAATTATTTTAATAATGAATTCATTTTAGTTTTATGGGAGAAAAACGTTTTACAAAAGGGGCAAGGTATGCAATATAGTTCTTTCGTCCAATATGGTTTAAAATAAGTGATAAAACATGATTTATTAAAATCGCTGATTAATGTTATAGGTTATGTGGTAGAACAGCTATTTTAACGCTTAGGTTATGTTACTTTATTGATATTATTCGTAATTATTTAATACAACGAAACTAAAATAAAAATGTTCTATGTTGACCCATATAGGAATTGACTTGAAAAATGTTTTGTTTACGTTACTTGTTTTATTGTATTTTTAAAATTTGACAATGATATGTCTTTTACTAAAGTTATTGTTTAGCATTTACAATTATTTGAACAATAGAAGCAACACTCACTTTATGGGAGTAAAAAATTAAACACCTGTTTCAAGTAAAGTAGTGAAAGTTATACTGGAATAAATAATATTAATCATAATAATAAAACTCTAACATGAAAATAAATTGTCCTAGGTAGGCTATAGGTTGAAACAAGTGAATAACTGAGAACAAATAAAAAAATAAGTACGATCAGGCGTAGTAAAGAAGCTAATTTAAATAAGTGAAGTTTCTTCAGTACGTATTTCGATATCGGTGATTAATTTTTAATACATTTCTTTAAATGTCGAAAGTTGTTCTTATTTCGAGAGAGAGAGATAGATAGATAGATAGATAGAGAGAGAGAGAGAGAGAGAGAGAGAGAGAGAGAGAGAGAGAGAGAGACCGCAACACATCAGATAACAATGCAAAATAAAAATAATTGTATGAGTATGTTTGCTTTATAAGAGATATTTATAAAACTTATGTTTGTGTTTACCGCCTGATGATATGTGTAATAGTTTTTATAAAAGAAAACTGTCATATTCATTTCATTTTACATTTTGGACATATTATTTACTATCCGAAGCAACTGTGGAATATTAAATAATGAAATACAATATAAAACAAAAACCCACAACAAGAAATTAATTTATTAATAATAAATCAGTACCTAATGCACATTTGTAATTGAAACGCGCATTAGGTACTGATTTATAATTAATAAAGTAATATCTTGTTGTGGGCGTTTGGTCTCTAGTGTATTTATTTTCATGCACATGTCTATAATTTTGACTTTGTAGGTTACTATTGACTTGTTATTGGTAGAATGTTGTATTCCCGTAATGTGGTGCATTTATACAGAAATGGTGGGAAATATCGGAATGAATATTAAACCTAAAACGATCCAGCGACATCAGACAACGAAAAGATTAAACAGTAGCTTAATACCACATCTTAATGGTAAAAACGCATCAGTATAAATAGAAAATTATTTTATAAGATGAAAATTCAATTATAATGTAGTGTTTATTAACGTTCATTACGTTTAACTAGGGATTTATTACAAACTACTTCAAATTACAATTGCGAGGTTTCTACAATTAAGTTTTCCTTTCGGTGTAGTCCATTATCTTTACCAACGTCATCGCTAATACTGAGAAAATTGTATATAATCCTACACTTGCAGTCTTTGCATAGTTTATTCTACACTCTGTCCACCATCTTGTATAGGTAATTATTTTATATGGAATTTCAATATTTTGTAACAAGGGCATTCTAAAACGGTACTAAGTTTGCTCCTATAACCTTTTAAAGGCCGTAATCACTGTACGTATTGTTTGATTAACTTATAAATAAATATATATATATATTTTCTTAAACGACTCTGATCCGGATATTCTAAAATTTGTTTGGTATGTAATGAGTAAATTTAAAATAGCAAGTGCGTAGTATTCTGAGTGTAAAGTATCGAAATCTTTAAGTGAGTTTCAGGAAAGCTTTAAATATATGGTTTAAGTGTTGGTTTAAAGCTAAAAATATCGTATTTTCTACTTTCTACTTAATATTGCTTGTATTTTACTATATATATATGCTAATGCGTATTCCTTCACGGATGGAAAAATATGATGAATAGTTAAAATGTTCGCTCTTCAACTGTTGTTGGGTTCACCTCGTCAATGCTAGATGATATTCTAGCGGAACGTCGGAACTGCGATTTTATGCACTGCAGAATGAAGGGATGTACTCCAGATAATAACTATTTACACACACACACACACACACACACACACACACACACACACACACACACACACACACACACACACACACACACACACACACACACACACACACACACACACACACACACACACACACACACACACACACACACACACACACACACACACACACACACACACACACACACACACACACACACACACACACACACACACACACACACACACACACACACACACACACACACACACACACACACACACACACACACACACACACACACACACACACACACACACACACACATACACACACACGCACAAGCACACACACACACACACACACACACACACACACACACACACACACACACACACACACACACACACAAATATACTCTGAATGGCATTTGCGAGTGGTGTGATGAAATGAAGCACTGCTTCGGTATAATACTACAGTAAATTATAATATATATTTCATAGCTATAATTACTACCCTTAAGTTATGGACGATCCTAGAAATTAGCCCCTGCATTCTAAACACTTCAAGCGTTGGGAAAATCCTTATAGCTAGGGTAGACAGGCTGTACAGATAGTACAGGGGTAGGGGCAGAGGGAAGTGGGAGGTGAGGCCGAATAAACAAGTGGCCGATGAAGGTAACTTCTGTTTACGTACTAACTGAGGCATACGAGTGAACCCGACTGTCGAACGCAAAAACGGAAAGTAAAAGAAAAGAGGTGCACGTATCGGCATGTTGTCATCTTCTATAATAGTACACACTTATAGAGGATAATAAATACACAAAAACCTCTTAACCACAAACTTTCTTTATTTTGAAATAACGAATCTATTGAAATCACGATCATGCTTATAATCTGCCCTGATGTTATACTGGATATGGTGGTAAAGTTGCCTTGATGATTGTTTTATGATAGCGTCTTGATAGAAAATACTCTAAAACAACTCTATGCATGTTACCAAGTCAACGCAAATACATGAATATTGATTCAAAACTTGCAAATGTCTGCGTGCAAAACCTGTATGAAATGACATTGAAACTTAGGCATAATGCAGGTCTGATAATGTGTACACTTAAAGGAAATATCGTGGTTCATGGAGTAGATTGAGACACTTGTAGCAACGTATCGCCATGTGTTATTTACGGCTTGGAAGAATGGACACTCGTTTGGGAAGTTCTTTATAAACCCATTGGAGCTCTACCACTGTTCCAGGCTCATTGTGATTACCTTATTACCTACCACTATTCATGAAAACCTCCTCTGCCCTTAAAAAGTCATATCTTTATCTTCGACAGATGTCGATGAGGTACTCTTTCTCTTTTTAAGAACCACAGACTTCACAGTTGCTTCTCGCAAAGTGCCTACGGTCAAAGTCAAGACTAAGCACATTATGGCCTTTTGACAAGATCTATAACCTTGGGTTAATAAACAAGGCTATCCGAGTTGATTAAATTTCTTCAGTCTGCAAAGGTGGGTAATAGACATATGTGGTGGTGATGTAGTAGTAATGCTATTCAGTGATTTCAGTTCCCAAATTATAATAGTGTTAAAATTAGAAAAGTATTTTCCAAACAAAGTCAAAGAGTGTTCAGGACTCGTTATAAAAAACTCTTTTATTGTAAATCTTAATAAGTGTTATGCATCAGCGAACGTCACCCCGTAGTCGGTTTTCCTCTTCAGCGTTCACTTCCGTGGAATAGTCCGTGTCTCAAACCCCGGCATGAAGGCGAAAGGAAGTCAGAGTCGTTTCCGTTCCCAATACGGTTTCTTGTACAGTGAAGTCAACGTGAACAGTCGCCGTCACCCTCAGTAAAGCTGACTGTATGGGGGTACTGTGTGCGAGGCCAGACTGTACGTGCCTGTTGATGGTGGAAGAGTGTGGTGCGCATGCGTCAACGAAACGCTATGCACTGGGGCACGGTCTGTAGATATGAGTTGGGCAACAAATACGAATTGGAAAAGCCACTCTGTTGGCTTACAAATACAATACTAATATTGAAAATAATATGGTCGGAAGGACATCATACGAAAGTAAAGGATACAAAAACTAGACTTTTTTGTAGTTGAGTTACTTTATTATTGTAATTAAACAAAACTTTAATATACTGGATATTTTTTACATTTTTACTTTAACCATAAATAAGTTGTTAAAATAATAATTAAATTTCCAATTAACTGACAGGGGGTAAGTAAAACGCACTTATATTTATATATATTCATCTTACAAAAATGTGTAACTATTTGAAGTAAAGTTGGACCACTTTACCGCATTGGTTAAAATAATTTTAATTCGTGAGGACTTTGTGACACATTAGCACACTTTAAAACCAACGTAGCTGGTGAAAGCTGAATGCGAGAAAGATGTAAAACGCTTTTTTCGATCAGTGACTTGAAAGAAATTGTAAAGAGAAACCGGTTTATTGTCTGCTCCATTGTTTCGGTAAGCCTGAGATGGTTTACCTGTTGTCTGATCGCAAC
Source organism: Prosapia bicincta (assembly GCA_036971475.1). NCBI lineage: Eukaryota > Metazoa > Arthropoda > Insecta > Hemiptera > Cercopidae > Prosapia > Prosapia bicincta. The sequence goes on from JBAIZL010000098.1 coordinate 1,674,610, forward strand.
CTGTCATCGGTTACGGAGATGAAAGATAGCCTCTGGCTAACCAGAGCTATTAGGATTATGGGTGCTTACTTTGTGTATTTTCGGCGAATAGAAATGTGCGTTGTGAGTATTAGTCAGTATAAAGGTAAGGTTATACAACCCTATGGTTGGGGTATACGTAAGACTATGGCTTCTAGTAGGCCTACCCTCTAACAAGGCTATGGCTTCTAGTAGGCCTACCCTCTAACAAGGCTATGGCTTCTAGTAGGCCTACCCTCTAACAAGGCTATGGCTTCTAGTAGGCCTACTCTCTAACAAGGCTATGGCTTCTAGTAGGCCTACCCTCTAACAAGGCTATGGCTTCTAGTAGGCCTACCTTCTAACAAGGCTATGGCTTCTAGTAGGCCTACCCTCTAACAAGGCTATAGCTTCTAGTAGGCCTACCCTCTAACAAAGCTATGGCTTCTAGTAGGCCTACCCTCTAACAAGGCTATGGCTTCTAGTAGGCCTATCCTGTAACAAGGCTATGGCTTCTAGTAGGCATACCCTCTAACAAGGCTATGGCTTCTAGTAGGCCTATCCTGTAACAAGGCTATGGCTTCTAGTAGGCCTACCATCTAACAAGGCTATGGCTTCTAGTAGGCCTACCCTCTAACAAGGCTATGGCTTCTAGTAGGCCTATCCTGTAACAAGGCTATGGCTTCTAGTAGGCATACCCTCTAACAAGGCTATGGCTTCTAGTAGGCCTACCCTCTAACAAGGCTATGGCTTCTAGTAGGCCTATCCTGTAACAAGGCTATGGCTTCTAGTAGGCATACCCTCTAACAAGGCTATGGCTTCTAGTAGGCCTACCCTCTAACAAGGCTATGGCTTCTAGTAGGCCTATCCTGTAACAAGGCTATGGCTTCTAGTAGGCCTACCCTCTAACAAGGCTATGGCTTCTAGTAGGCCTACCCTCTAACAAGGCTATGGCTTCTAGTAGGCCTATCCTGTAACAAGGCTATGGCTTCTAGTAGGCCTACCCTCTAACAAGGCTATGGCTTCTAGTAGGCCTACCCTCTAACAAGGCTATGGCTTCTAGTAGGCCTACCCTCTAACAAGGCTATGGCTTCTAGTAGGCCTACCCTCTAACAAGGCTATGGTTTCTAGTAGGCCTATCCTGTAACAAGGCTATGGCTTCTAGTAGGCATACCCTCTAACAAGGCTATGGCTTCTAGTAGGCCTACCCTCTAACAAGGCTATGGCTTCTAGTAGGCCTACCCTCTAACAAGGCTATGGCTTCTAGTAGGCCTACCCCCTAACAAGGCTATGGCTTCTAGTAGGCCTACTCTCTAACAAGGCTATGGCTTCTAGTAGGTCTACCCTCTAACAATGCTATCAAGAGGTGTTAATTTGCTAGAGACGAACAAGAAAGGATGGGTACAATCAAGCAAGATGAGGCATAATGGCGCCTCAATACACATTGCAAGGAATTGTAGATTCTCGGGGGGGGGGGGGGGGGTCCGTTTGCGTGAGAAAGTAGGTGTATAAACGTTATCTGGTGAACGTAACACATAGATTTTAAAATTGAAGTTCTCAAGATATTCTTTTAGTAAAAAATAAATTACAGAGAATGTGTGTGGGATTGCGCGCGCGCGCTCGCGTGTGTGTTTGTATATATATATATATTCAGTAGAGTCTCGAAAATCCTTTTCTCAATATTTCGAGATTCCATATAATTCCAGTCTATTTCTGTTTGAGCCTATTTTATTTATTTGAAAAAAATGATGAGTAGGGGTTTGCAAGAAATATTTATAGCCATAGAAAGCCTATGGGAATGCAAAAAAATCAGTCGGGCTTCCAAGAAATGTTTATAGCGATAGAAAGCCTGTAGGAATGCAAAGAAAATCAGTCGGGCTTCCAAGAAATATTTATAGGCATAGAAAGCCTATAGGAATGCAAAGAAAATCAGTTGGGCTTCCAAGAAATGTTCATATAAAGTTCTATTTTTTCTAACGCACAAGAACGTACTTCCGTGTAATTCGAACTTTCGGTAATCCAAGGGGGTCTTGGTTCCTTCTACATCGAATTATTGAGACTCTATTGTATATAAAGATATGTATATATATATATATATATATATATATATATATATATATATATATTACTATATGTACTTAAACAAGAATCTTACTTGGTATTTATGTGAGTTAACTTTCAAAGATTGATAGAATCTTCATTGTCTACCTCGAAATATTGAGACTCCATTGTATATAAATAAATATAAATATATATATAAATATATATATATATATATATATATTATATATATATATATATTATATATATATATATATATATATATATATATATATATATATCTTTACTATATGTACTTAAACAAGAATCTTACTTGGTATTTATGCGAATTAACTTTCAAAGAATGATAGTATCTTCATTGTCGAGCATCAACTAAAGGGGTTTGTAGTAGACTCTACAATTAATGTAATGTTCTTGTACTTGAAAAACCTCAGTTGTTTTTGATATATATGTATATATATATATATAATTCTTTAAATTAATTTACTATAATTTTTTATAATGTCAGTAATGTAAATCAGGAAATGTTTAAACAATGACTACTTTAATTCCTTACATATTTACTTATCAAGTAAGTTACTTGTTTCTTTGAGGAGTCTGCTCTCGGAGGCGTGGTTGTCTCTCCATTCTTAAGCGATAAAGTGATTGGAAAAAACAGTTATGATAGCAATAACTATAAGATTATATATACACACATACATACATATTTATTCAAGTCAAATTACAAAGTAAGTAAAACTGATTAAGAAATAAAGCAATAAATTAGCAAAACTCAGGAAATCACAGGGTACTCGTGGTAGCTAAGGAAATATGGATAATTCAAGAATTATATTGACCCTTACAAAGAAAATACACATTACTTTTGGTTAATTTCTTACTTTGAAATTTAAGTATTTTGTAGATTTTACCAGTGCCTTTTAAATATTCGACCTGGGAATACAATGAGCCATTTACCAGTTTTTTATCCACTTTATAAAAACTTCACTGTATTGCACAGAATGATAATCAAATGTTTTTTTCCTGATAAAGTTACATTTATAAGATGTACTTGGTTGAAACCGCAGTTAAAGATCGATTTAGAATCCAATCGAAAGTGATCTCAGACTAGATATCTTATCGCTCAGCTCTTGGAATGTAGGAAAGTTACGGCGGTAAACGTGCGACTAAATGTGATCAGCGGTTTGGCCGGTATTTGTTCGTTTAGGCATGTTACAGTATCTGCGTTGTTTACCTTTACTAGCAACAGTTTTTCTCTGATCTCTTCGGCTACGGTTTTTTCTCTGTAGAGCCCATTAAGCAGTTAATCGAGTTCTGGCGTTAAAGTTTTATCTTCCGGCCGTAAGCTATCAACGGTTGAGTGTTTGTGGATTTGGAAATTACTTTCAACGATCGCTTTTTAATATTGTTTTTTTTTTTCAAATGAAAACTTCTTTTGGGTACGCCTGAACATAAAATTGTATAGGGAAAATCTTCGTAATGGCATCAAGCTCTGGTTTAGATCCGAGTATAACATATGATTTCATACCACAGCTGCTTTTACGTTATAAGTTATGTTGCAGAACAGATGATTTAACGCTTGGGTAAAATATTACTACCGATATTTTTTATCAGTTAATATAAAGAATTGAATATAATTATAACTAATTATATATTGTTTTCAATTATTAAAATTAAAACTTATTTAGGCGCATCTGATACTTCTTATGAACAAACTTCAATTAAATTTATAACTATATGAAGCAACTGTGTCGTAATGTTTATTTTTAAATAAATAAAGCCTCTAAACCACAAATAATTTTTATTTAAACCTTATGTACATTTCAATTGCACAGCAATCATCTTTAGAGGTATTTACAACTCTTAGTTGTATTTTTAAATACCCCTGAAGATGATTGCTGTGCAATTGAAATGTACATAAGGTTTAAATAAAAGTTGTTTGTGATTTAGAGGCTTTATTTATTTAAAAATTTAATTAAATTTGTTACATGATATTATTATTCGGGATATTTTTCAACATTCGATAAAGGTTTTCTATTCACTACATTGTTTTGTACTTAGATTGCTTTAGTTATATGCATTCAAACGAATGAAATTATATAAAATCTTCATGTTAACGTTTTAAGGCGAATAAAAAATATATATTTAATATCCCCTGTTAGGTGTTTGGGAGGAGATTAATATTTTGAGGAACTGTATGGCTGGAGTAGGTTCTAGTGATGGTCCACCCAGTGACTTAAACGGATCAGTGATTTTAGTGACAACGTTAGCCTTGGATCAGTGACTTTTACCGGTGACAAGGGATACTGACACACCTCTGTATATGCCGATAACTGGTAGGTATGCCATTTTGATTAAATGACCACACGCCTCGCTTTTTTTCTTTTTTGGAAAGCTAATTTTATTTTAAAATAAACTCCTACGAAATTAAGAACAAACTACCGAGTGCGACATTGCGTCTACTGTACACAACACTGTCACTGTCATGAAACCTGATACAAATCGTTAACTCATACACGACGTAAATGAGTAGAACTAGTGACAGAGACAAATCAACCAATGACAGCCGAGATAAAATATAAGTTACTTTTCCGTCAGCTACGACTCTTCTCAGCGGTGATAGCAGAGCCAGTGACAGCGACAAATCAACCAATGACTGCCGCTGTAAAATATTAATAACGTTTCATCCAGTGACATCGACGATTTGACCAATTACAACAGAGACAACTTCCGATCGATCCATTGTTACTGGAACTGGCATTTTCCATATTTTGTCACTTGTACCACTAGTGACAAGTCACCGTGACAGAAAATATCGACCAAAGGGGGAAAGGTTCTTTATGCCGAAGAACACCCAGGAATACCGTAACCGATGCTAACACGTATTGTTTTACAATTTTCTAGAAGATCGTGACCTTCAGGATCGAAAACCTAGTGATTGCATTACTGACAGCCTGTTTAGGAATAAAAGAAAATTATCAAAACGTTTGGTTTGTTTGGAGCTATACAGCGCAGCGACCAGCCATTACTGTAGGCCTAATCTCTACCGGAGGTGTACAGAAGTCTCTATCTTATGTTACGAGGGCTAAGAAAGCGTAAATGAAATTAGGCACGGTTAAGGGAGTAAATGATAGCACACTAGTTTAATGATAGTTCACTCAAAATCTCACTACACACTAGTTTATTAATACACAAACTACAGTAGTTTCTATGACTACTCGTAACCAATCTCTGATGAAGGCGACATCGTCGTCGAAACTAGTTTGTATTAATAAACTAGAGTGTATTGAGATTTTGAGTGAACTATTTTAATAATTACCGTTGTGCTTAATCGACTTTCTCCTCACTTTTATAATGCTGATAACTCTTTGGGCAGTTTCTTTATTTATTTTTTAGTTTCCTTCTAAAATTATTTTTCTTGCAAAGGAAGGGTAGTTTTTATACAAGAAGACACTTTTCGCATTTTAGCTTGAAGTGTTTTACTTAAAATGATATTTAAGAACTTGATAAAGGCTCAGTAAGGCGTCACGAACTGTCGTAATATGTTTGCGTTTAAAAACACGCTGTACTTGAACACTGCTGATTGAAATACCTCATAAGTCATCGCCTACACAAACATAAGCATAAGTCTTCGCACATCTGTGTGTAATCAGGCTCACACAGCTCACACACGCACACTATTACACGTGTCCCGTGACTATGCACACTCTGCGGTTCCGAAAGCCTGTGCCGTAAATTACTCCGGGATTGCTGCTCGCTCCACTGCCAACCATATTAAATGGGAAGGTACGTTCAAATGCTAACATTCTGTATTCCAGTGTAAATATATTTTTGCAATGAGAAACTGATAAAAATATTTATATGTTTTTTTGTTGCCAAGTATATTTTGTATTTTAGTTTTTTTCAAAATATTGTAATTTTTTTTTCTAAAATTATTTTTCTCAATATATATTTTGTGCTTCATTGAAATAGTTTTTCGCCAAAAAACGATTGAAAAGTTACGGTTGTTAACAACAGAAAGGAATTTCCCGTTATAAGGTAATCGTGACGTCATTTCTGCATAAGAGCTAGGTTTTTAAATAGTTACTATTTGACCAACCGGTGGCGCTTTTCTTTTAGTTGAAACCGTAAATAGCGACAGGAGATAAAGCCGGAACAAGGCGCAGTCGGTGTAAAACCAGAGTGGTGTAATTGCCTTAAATAAATTACAAAGTCGAGATAATTAACAAGTTTATTGCCGAAGGTCATTCGCTTCGCTCCACTGACCACTTGTGACAATTTTACGCGTCGAGTGTTTCGGTCCCTTCCTAATCCTCGTTAGATAAGCGTCGAGTGCTCTAAGCTTTTATCGTGTCTTGCAGGCACTTTTTGTTCTTTAAACGTTTTTCATTCTTTCTATTAGCTCACACTGTCCCTATACACATATATCTTGTTTACATTTTCAATCCTCAATAAAATACTTTTTATTCATCCACTCAAGTTCAAATACACCTTTTCATACTTGTAGTGGTTGACACTTGATGTTAATAAAGTTTTTCAAATATTAATTCATTGATTATAAGGGAGAAACACTTTTCACAAAAGGGGCAAAGTTAGCAAGATAAGTATTTAGTACCATTTGGTTTAAAATAAGTGATAACATATGATTTCATAAAACAGCTGATTCTATGATGTAGAGCATTTGTCTTAAATCATAGCTTATTTACTTTATTTATATTAATTGAATTTATTTAATAAAAGGTAACTAAAATGAAATTTTACTTTGTTGACCTAAGTAAGAATTTACTTGAATTTTTTATTGTTTTATTACTTTTTTTAATAACTGTAAATTCCCAGTCGTCCATACTCTACGATCAGCTGATTTTCACAATTCTTCTAACAAATGATTTTACAGATCAGCTGTTTTTCTAATTATATTGTGGTTATGTTTGAATCATTTTGCAAATGAAGTGTCGTATACCTCTACAAAATATTTGATTAATTTACGTATAAGGAAGTTGCTGAAATACAAGTATACATTTTAAATTTATAATAAATTTAAAGTTTTAATGATTTGGTTGATTTTTTAAGAAGTCTATTTTGGAGTTGATAGTTAACGTAATGTAAACCAAACTACTATAGGATACAAAACAAGTATTTTTTTAATTGTTTAGTTTTTGTCATTATTGTTATTCTTCTTACCCCTACTACTAGTTTATACCTATGCTTGAAAATAAACAGTACTTAAACAGTTGTAAGATTTTATTTTATTTACATAGTCTTACTTAAAAGTTTTCTCTGCAGTAGTTAGCACTTGTCGGCAAAAACTAACCTAAAAAAAAAGGCAACACAAATACGTGGCAACAATCAAAAGTCGTCCCAGCCGATCGAGAAGGTAACTAACTACAGCTGATTCAGTTTCAGTATTGTTTACTTTGGCACATACGGTAGCAACTGGTAAACAACTTTTGATGCAAATCTATAATTTCTTTTTGAACTTATACTCTGCGCACAGAAATGCTTTTCCAAAGTGAAATTTTGAAAGGTTACTTGTCTAACTATACTAAAAACAAGAATAAACGAAAAACAGCATGTAAATATCTTCAGTTTTGAAAAATATTTTACTAGGCCTATACATAAATAAACGCTTAAGATTTAATATTATTTGAAAACAGAAAAAAATTAACTGAAGCCTCTGTAATAATATTTGTTAATTACGTTTGGTATTTTGTTACATATATTGTCTATGTGGTAAAGGAGAACCAATTACCACGTAGAAAATAAACTTACAGGACACTTATTGAAAGAAATACACTATAGGTATACAGTGAACGATATAACAATAAAGATATCAGAATTTATCCAGAGATAAGAATATTGATTAGGTTAGATTTATTAGTATCTCAATGGTTAGGTTAGGTTAGGTTTGGCTTCAATATTAGACATGTCAATAAAATTAACACAATGTTTTGAGGGAAAAGAAGAATAAAGGCAACTTACGGAGGGAGGGAAGGGGTAGATAGGGGGAGAGAGAGAGAGAGAGAGAGAGAGAGAGAGAGAGAGAGAGAGAGAGAATACTTTATTCTTTTGTTCAGATGTGTTTAATTTAGTGAGGGTACATAAAAAATGAATCTAGTGAGTAGGGTATAAATTTACCCAGGTACTGTTAAAGGAAAATCATGACAGTGGTTTCACTAAAATAGAACAATTCTTTTGAGATAAGAAGAGCTTGTATATTAATACTTCTGATTATCAATAGAAGGGAATTGCACACTGACAGTTATCATTCCTTCACTGCCCCTTGTTTTAAATACTAATTTCCTAAACAAATTAAAAAACATTGCTTATTCGAACGAAAATTGTTTATAGTAATGAGATTGGGTATTATTTTACTACGTACTTTATAATATAAACAGACAGTAATGCTGTCATCATTACTGGTACAGTTTGTGGGCGGTTCCTAAGAAAACGAACTTAAAATGGTAAACATATTAAAAACAAGTAAAATAGACATATATATATATATATATATATATATATATATATATATATATATATATAATAGACAAATATTTTTTAATGGTCATTCTTACTTTGGCCAACGAAGAAAATCTTTATTTTAATTACTTTTTATAATTACAATTAATTTAAATAAAGTAACATAACCTATGTGATAAAACAGCTGTTCTATAACCTATAATAACATAAAGCCAGATGTTTTATAAATTTATATGTTGTCGTTTATTTTAAGCCAAATGGGACGAAATATCTATATTGCATACCTAGCCCCTTTTGTGAAATGTTTTTCTCCCGTATACAACTGAAATGAATTCTTTAAATTTAATAAAATATTATTTGAAAAACTGTATTAACATCAAGTGTTATCCACTACAAGTTTATAACAAAATGTATTTGAGTGAGAGTAGATGAATAAAAAGTATTATATCCTTATAAATTATATAAGGGTAGTGTGAACTAATAGAAGTAATTGAATAACACAAAAGCGTCCTGCTTGGTTGTTATGCAACACAACTACGGTAAAACCTGTCAATGCTGCTCTCAGTTGTGAGGCGTCTGTTTCGCGATAAAGATGACTATGACAATGATGTTATCTTTTTATAAACAACTTTATAAAATAAGAAGGCCTATAATCATGGACGATACTGCATGAATAGTCGCCGGACAAGGTCACTCAACGTGGACAATACAACGTGGCAGACTATTAGACAATACGGCTCTACGTCTCGCGTGTTAGCACTATCTAATTGTACGCTTTGGGAATGCTGTTCTCAGAGATACCCAGTCCTGACCAGCCTTTTGGCAATGTGTTTCCATCCTTCAAAGCGGGGGGCATCTTCCCCATATTCCTACCCGCAACCAGCGACAGACAGACTCTGCATAACATAATGGACTAGGTTATGCCCATCTAGGACCAAGTCCCTAGTCTGGGGATCCGCCCCAAGTCAAAGCTACCCGGGAGTGGATAAAGGTCCGATTGCATCACCTGGACTGAACTAATCAGACGGGGTATTGAGGTACGCAAAAACCTGGCCACGGGAAGGTTCTACGGGTCACGATTAGAGGCGGTTCTGGAAAAGCGGTCGAACTGTTATTCCGGGGGCGGTGACAGATGTAGGACTTATAGTAAGGTTGTGAGACTCTTACATACTGGTACCATGGGTCATAGGACCACGCCTCCCGCCCTGGGCTTGACGGTAGTCACGGGCACGAGTTTGAGGTTGGATTCGTGGGGTTAATAGATATTTCCAGCATGAAGGATCTATCTGTGTACTTTGTCAAGCAGGTGGAGCCGAAAGGCAGGTACTCTTTGCCATTATTTTCTTTTCCAACGTCTTTTTAGTTCTTACATTTTCTATACGCACTGCTTATAACTTCGGGGATCATAAAACCAATCCTTTGACTAACCTTATGACTGAGATAAAATAACATTACCCTTAGAAAGGATCGACTCTACATAAAGCGGGTCTCTTTCTGCCTAAAGCCTTTTTTTCTAAGATGCTGGCTCCAGCTTAGCTAAAAACCCAAGAAGTCGTTATTGCCATTTTGGCAGTTACATCTCCTTCCAACATGGTTAACCGTGTTTTCCATTGTGAAACATTTTATGCGTGTAAGGCAAAATATGTTTTAATTGATTTTTCTCATCGCAGGATATTATAGAAAAAGCGTACGAGTGAATCGATAACATGACGTCATCAGTTAGACATTTCTGCGACAAACCTAAGATCAACGAATTATCCCGAAGATTGCTGGAAATCAATTGTGGTGGTAAACAGCTGTTTTTGTATGCTTAACAATCCGAATACCAACGAATTGTCCTGGAGGTCAAACAGGATAGTTAATGTTATTAGCTGTCCTCTATGTTCAACGAACTGTCCCGAAGATTGTTGGAAAACAATTGTGGTGGTAAACAGCTGTTTTTGTATGTTTAACAATCCGAATACCAACGAATTGTCCTGAAGGTCAAACAGGATGGTTAATGTTATTAGCTGTCCTCTATGTTTAACAATCCGAAGATCAACGAACTGTCCCGAAGATTGCTGGAAAACAATTGTGGTGGTAAACAGCTGTTTTTGTATGCTTAACAATCCGAATACCAACGAATTGTCCTGGAGGTCAAACAGGATGGTTAATGTTATTAGCTGTCCTCTATGTTCAACAATCCGAAGATCAACGAACTGTCCCGAAGATTGCTGGAAAACAATTGTGGTGGTAAACAGCTGTTTTTGTATGCTTAACAATCCGAATACCAACGAATTGTCCTGGAGGTCAAACAGGATGGTTAATGTTATTAGCTGTCCTCTATGTTTAACGAACTGTCCCGAAGATTGCTGGAAAACAATTGTGGTGGTAAACAGCTGTTTTTGTATGCTTAACAATCCGAATACCAACGAATTGTCCTGGAGGTCAAACAGGATGGTTAATGTTATTAGCTGTCCTCTATGTTCAACAATCCGAAGATCAACGAACTGTCCCGAAGATTGCTGGAAAACAATTGTGGTGGTAAACAGCTGTTTTTGTATGCTTAACAATCCGAATACCAACGAATTGTCCTGGAGGTCAAACAGGATGGTTAATGTTATTAGCTGTCCTCTATGTTTAACAATCCGAAGATCAACGAACTGTCCCGAAGATTTCTGGAAAACAATTGTGGTGGTAAACAGCTGTTTTTGTATGCTTAACAATCCGAATACCAACGAATTGTCCTGGAGGTCAAACAGGATGGTTAATGTTATTAGCTGTCCTCTATGTTTAACAATCCGAAGATCAACGAACTGTCCCGAAGATTGCTGGAAATCAATTGTGGTGGTAAACAGCTGTTTTTGTATGCTTAACAATCCGAATACCAACGAATTGTCCTGAAGGTCAAACAGGATGGTTAATGTTATTAGCTGTCCTCTATGTTCAACAATCCTAAGAGCAACGAACTGTCCCGAAGATGTCTGGAAATCAAACGTGCCTGTAAAGAGCTGTTTTCGTATGGTTAGTAATCCGAATATCTATAAATTATCCCGAAATTTGTTGAAAATCAAACGTAGTGATATACAGCTATTTTTGTTTGCTTAACAATCCTGAGATCATCGAACTGTCCCTAAGATTGGTGGAAATAAAACCTGGCTGTAAATAGTTGTTTTCGTATGCTTAATAATCCAAATATCAACGAATTATTCCGAAGATTTCTTAGAGTTAGACCTGGCTGTAAATAGTTGTTTTCGTATGCTTAATAATCCAAATATCAACGAATTATCCCGAAGATTTCTTAGAGTTAAACATGGTGGTTAATGTCAATATCTGAATTCTATGTTCAAAAATCCGAAGATCAACTGTCTCGAGGATTGCTGGAAATCGATCGTGGTGGTGAACAGCTGTTTTCTACGCCTAAGAATCCGAATATCAACGACTTGTCCCGAACATTTCTAAGTCAAACATTGAGTTTAATTGTAATAGCTATTTTCTTTTTCATTTAGAGGTTAATTGGAGATTATTTTAAAGTAATTATTAAATGGAATTTTCTACATATAAAGAAACATTTTATATTTGATTAAATTATGTAATAACATTTTATTTTAAAGTGGTTTTTATTACTCATAGGTTATGTTATTGTTTATTATACATGTACTGTAAGTTAAAGTATGTTTAAGGGAAACTATATTAATTAATAATAAGTTGACCGTGAATATTTATCTATTGTACTAACTTGAAGCTATATTTATAAGTCAGGTTATTTACTAGGACATATTTTAAAAACAATTATAAAATAGTGCAGAAAATTGTTAAATAAATTGCAAAACGTAAAGCTGGAGTAAGAATATTTGAAAAAACTGTATTAACATCGATTGTCATCCACTATAGGTTAAAAAATGTATTTCAACTTTATTGGATGAATAAAAATGTATTTATTTAACGATTCAAAATGATTACAAGATATATACCAGGGGAGCGTGAGCTAATAGAAGGAACATTACATTTAAAGGCTATGTAATGTTCAGGATTGTATGAGTTTTAAGCACTTTGTATCGGACATACAATATACAATAAATAGTGTATTAAAGTCTTTTATAAGTTAATGCTACCTTCATATCGAATTAATAATGAGTTACAAGAATTTGTATTACATGGAAATTTATTTGAAGTACATTCTATCTATGATAGAAATTGTTTTTCATATTAAATTTTTAAACGGGTGATTTCAAGTTTTCCAGCTAGAGGAGACCAAGGGTGAAAGTTACTTCGTAGTGTGTAATATCTCCAATCAATCAATGTAAGTTTCTAATTGCTAGAATTATTGTTATTAAATCTCCGCTTGTGGGTAGTTGCATAACTCTGAAGTATATTATACTATCTACCGTTAGTTATCTTGCCTCTGTGCTGTGGATGAAAGAACATTGTAGTATCACTAGTCGACTAGTTGCTATAGCAACGGCCATCACTATTATTGTTCATATAGGTACGATAGTGTTACTGGTTTTCTCTCTAGCTCCCCGTCGCCGTACCCCCAGGCGCAAACCTACTAACAACGTATACAATACACATCCACGCACATACAGGCCCTAAACATTTCGATATCTCTGACAAATTGAAATGTTTTCACTTAAAGATACGTCCTAATACCTGTACTGATCAAGTTAATTATTATGTTTTATTTACGACCGTCTTATCTGTGCCCAATTTAATCTGGCACTGTAATTTAGAAAGTTCTTCAATCGATATTTATTTAGATCTTTTCAAAAGTATACACCAGTTAAAACAATAACCCGACGATAAGATATACGCAAGGCAATTCACAAGCAGAAAAAAATTGAAAGAATTTGGCATGCCCAAACTTTGCAGACTAATTTTACAACTTTTTTTTCGTTAATTCTTTTGGTTTTAATTTCTAAAAACAACTTCTATTTATTTTATTTATGCACTAGTTCTGTTTATGTTGTTTAATTTATTTCGTTTTCAATTTATTTTATGACAGTGAGTTCATGCTTTCCTTTTTCATATGTTGTTCAAATTTTCAATAATTAGTAAAATACTCTTTATTCATCCACACAAGTTCAAATACATTTTTTTAAAACTTGTAATATGACACTTTGATGTTAATACAGTTTTTCAAATATGAATTCATTAATTAAATTTATTGTATTACTTTCAGTTTTATATGGGAACAAAACTTTTCACAAAAGGGGCAAGGTATGCAATATAGTTATTTCGTCCCATTTGGCTTAAAACAAGTATTAAATATGATTTCATAAAACAGCTGATTTTATGTGATAGGTTATGTGGTAGAACAGCTGTTTTAACGCATAGGTTTTGTTACTTTATTTATAATAATTCCAGTTATTTAGCAATAAGTAACTAAAATTATATTTTTATTTGTTTATTTGAAAAGGAATTGACTTTAAATTGGTTTTGTTTATATTACTTGTTATATTTTAGTTTAATTCCACTTCTTTGTTTATTTTTAAATTAATGCTTTCACGTTTAGGTAGTTTATGCAAAAACGTTTCATATTTTAGCAATATAGGCCGTGAGGTAAGTGAAGAAGCTCCGTTACTAACGACAGAAGAAATCATACTCTATTGTTGCTTATTCTATTTACCTCGCTTGAGCATTGGCACGAAGATGTTACTGCATCATTAAGGTTTCTTGACTTACCTCACGGTAACATGTTTAAGATTTAACAAAATAATGACGCAACACATTGCTGTCAGAACAGTTCACGTGCAATAGAATGTAAATTAGTATTTTCAAAACAGGGGCGTCTTTAGCGCTCTTTAAATGACAACTAATTTATTCGAAATATAAACGTGCATAACAGAGCATTCGGCATGTAACACTATAGGCATTGTTGCGTTGTATGTTCTGGTTTATTGGAGCATGCGCAGAAACGCACTGTCGGCGCTTCCGCGGAGTATGACCTCACCGCCCTACATTACGGACGCATAGTAAATCTTGTAGGCCTATCTATTAGTTCTGTTTACTAGATCAACGATCGATAGATGAGATGAGTCAATTATTATCGATAATCTATTTTGGCGCCTTGGCTGTGTTTTTACATCACATAAGCTATAGACGCGTTCTTGGTTTGGTTTATGTTGCACGGATGCACGTAATCTCGCCAACCTGGTAACGCTGTAGAAACAGAGCCTCCGTTGTATGAAAATTGAGATTAATTGTTACTTCAAGTATTTTATTTTCTTGAAAATGAATTTCGGAAGAGCGTTGTGCCTTCTGGCGCAGGCTTCTGGAGTTCTCGCATCTCTTGGATTGGCGTTTGTCACCTTTAAATTAGAGCATCATGTTACTGAATACGAAACAGTTTTATTAAGAAATGAACCGTATGCAGTTTAATATAACATTTCCTACAATTGATTTCCAAATAAAATTGTTTCGTGTTTGTACAGTTGAATCACTTTGACAAAGATCCCCTCGCGCAGGCATGTGGGGATGAGGGGTGGGGCTTGGCCGCGTGCGAGGGGAGGAGGAAGTTCTAAGTAGAAACGCTACTAACCCGACTACATACTTTCAGTTCAGTTGAATCATTTATGCACGACAAGAAAAAGAACCCGCGTACTACCCGGTTGTACCATTTCCTAAAGTAACTAAAAACACGGGAACTATAAAACATAAAAGATAACATAAACCCTAAATCAAAACATATTTTCAGAAAATGTTTTTGGAAAGTTACGTATAGATTCACCACCGGCAACTTTCACGATCAACTGAAGTGTCGCTCAAAGCTCTCGCCCTGACGCGCATGCGCCCTGGCGCCTCTTGGCAGTGCGCATCTAACACCCCGATTTTTCACAAACGAATTCGACTGTGCCATTTTAAAAAAAGTTATTATTCTCCGTTCAATTAAATTAAAATTATTTAAATATTTTCCGGAATAAATACGATACGTTTTCATTTTGAAGTACACAATATGTCACTAATTGCGTGCCAGACAGTGCGAGGTTACGGGATTATAGGGGTCGGTCTCCTAACAGCTTGATGTTCCGGTCCGAACAGCGGAATGTTCTAATTGTCCCAAGTAGTTCAGGAGAAGCGGTCGAAACCGTAGTGTTTAGTTGGAGTTCGTCTCGTGCCGGAGGTTTGACGGTCACCAGTCCAGGCCCTATAGTAAGGTCACAAGAAGTTTGCATACTGGTACAAAGGGTAGTGGCACCAAACCACCCCCTCGGGCTGACGCTTCTCACCCGGGCTGACGGAGTCACGAGTTTAATGTTGGATTAGTTGGTCGCATACGCTACAATGTGGATTCTTCACGTAAGGAAATATCTGTTTTCTTTGGCAAGAAGGAGAGTCGTCAGAAACAGACACTCTTATCAACACTCCTCTTTTTCGCCATCTTTCTTTCTTCTTCTGCATTTTCATCTTAGAATTTTCATTAACTAATATTTTTAAAAAAATATGAGAAGGTGAATGAATATATACTATATATATTATGTTGAAAAGTAACTAATAATGTACCTAACTCTTGATAATAAATTTATTTAATTACTCTCACTAGTTTCATTTTTATACCACATCGGAAGTTGATAAAACACAGCCCTCGTATATAGCTTTCTGTGTCTAGCAATCAGGAGTTTTAATTTCTTTGTTATTTTGTATTTTTTAATTAATGTTTTCATAAAGTACGCATAGATATTTTCTTCATTAAATTCAGATAATATTTATAGATTAAGATTATTTAATAAAGTAGAATACGTATTTCGGTTTAATACGTTTTTATTTGTTTGAAATATTTGAAAAACTTGTTATTTCTTAAATTATTATTTTTATAATTAAAGAATAAAAATATGGCACAACTCATTTTTATTCTTATTAATTTATATTATTTTTATTCTTTCACTCACAAGCCAGGTCGAATATTATTTATATTATTTTTGTGTTCTATTTATAATTTTAAAAACTTATATTTTTATTTAATGATCTATATAGAAATACGCAGAATTCTATAATTTTTTAATTTTAATTTTAATTATATAATTATTTGTAATAATTATACAGAATAATATTATAATTCTATCATTTTATTTTGGAGTAAAAACGTATTATTGCGAATTAATCCTATTGCGAATTATACTGAGTTGATTTCAAATTTTGAAAATCTTCCCATATTCACATGAATGTTTGTTGAGGAAGTTGTTGGGTACGATCAAGTATCAATTGATTTTTTTTTTCAAAATAAAGAAATATCAACGTGTTATTGATTTGTACTACTTTAAATAAAACGTGTAATGGTATTTATTTGTAATTCTGTAGAAGGTTTTATTGGTTTTGTTTTGTGTAGGATTAACCGAATTATTGTTTTAAGTGTTTAGATTACGTGAAACCTCCTTTTGTTCTCTGAATGCGATTAGCACATTGAGTACCATTGTCTGCTCTCCACAAAGCGCGCGCGTGCTCGTGCGTAGCAAACAATGTGCACAAGAGGCCGTACAAACACACGAGAGTTTCTTTGCCTCTTTATGTTTTTGGAAAGATAATCACTAAAGTAGCTAAATGGTGATGGGATGCAAACCCAAGGAACGGATTAGCATATCTTATCCCGAGATTAAACGAACCACCTGTAATCGTGCTTTGACTTTTTGATAGTTAATGATTTCGTCTCTATATAGTTCTTCTGTCTGGATAAATCAAATGGTTATTTCTATGCCGAATACAAATGGCTTGTGATTTGTATTGAATTAAGCATAGGCTACTTGAGAAGTTCGACTTGGAGGACCATGTTTGTTATCCAGATACTATTAGTATTCGGTTTGAAAATGGCGTGTCTAAACCATCTAGATCCTAAGCTGTCGACTCCTTGTAAGTCGCAAGACACACATAATATATTCTGTCCAAACAATGTGATTTACGAATATCACGTGTCTGTTGATTTGTAACCATCACGAACACCCATCAGAGATACGAATATTACGTGTCTTTTGATTTGTTTACCACTAAGAACACCCATCAGAGATACGAATAGTACGTGTCTTTTGATTTGGTTACCACTAAGAACACCCATCAGAGATACGAATAGTACGTGTCTTTTGATTTGTTTACCACTAAGAACACCCATCAGAGATACGAATAGTACGTGTCTTTTGATTTGTTTACCACTAAGAACACCCATCAGAGATACGAATAGTACGTGTCTTTTGATTTGGTTACCACTAAGAACACCCATCAGAGATACAAATATTAAGTGTTTTTTGATTTGGTTACCACTAAGAACACCCATCAGAGATACAAATATTACGTGTCTTTTGATTTGGTTACCACTAAGAACACCCATCAGATGCAAATATTACGTGTCTTTTGATTTGGTTACCACTAAGAACACCCATCAGAGATACAAATATTACGTGTCTTTTGATTTGGTTACCACTAAGAACACCCATCAGAGATACAAATATTACGTGTCTTTTGATTTGGATACCACTAAGAACACCCATCAGAGATACAAATATTACGTGTCTTTCGATTTGGTTACCACTAAGAACACCCATCAGAGATACAAATATTACGTGTCTTTCGATTTGGTTACCACTAAGAACACCCATCAGAGATACAAATATTAAGTGTTTTTTGATTTGGTTACCACTAAGAACACCCATCAGAGATACAAATATTACGTGTCTTTTGATTTGGTTACCACTAAGAACACCCATCAGAGATACAAATATTACGTGTCTTTTGATTTGGTTACCACTAAGAACACCCATCAGAGATACAAATATTACGTGTCTTTCGATTTGGTTACCACTAAGAACACCCATCAGAGATACAAATATTACGTGTCTTTCGATTTGGTTACCACTAAGAACACCCATCAGAGATACGAATAGTACGTGTCTTTTGATTTGGTTACCACTAAGAACACCCATCAGAGATACAAATATTACGTGTCTTTTGATTTGGTTACCACTAAGAACACCCATCAGAGATACAAATATTACGTGTCTTTCGATTTGGTTACCACTAAGAACACCCATCAGAGATACAAATATTACGTGTCTTTCGATTTGGTTACCACTAAGAACACCCATCAGAGATACGAATAGTACGTGTTTTTTGATTTGGTTACCACTAAGAACACCCATCAGAGATACAAATATTACGTGTCTTTTGATTTGGTTACCACTAAGAACACCCATCAGATGCAAATATTACGTGTCTTTTGATTTGGTTACCACTAAGAACACCCATCAGAGATACAAATATTACGTGTCTTTTGATTTGGTTACCACTAAGAACACCCATCAGAGATACAAATATTACGTGTCTTTTGATTTGGTTACCACTAAGAACACCCATCAGAGATACAAATATTACGTGTCTTTCGATTTGGTTACCACTAAGAACACCCATCAGAGATACAAATATTACGTGTCTTTCGATTTGGTTACCACTAAGAACACCCATCAGAGATACAAATATTAAGTGTTTTTTGATTTGGTTACCACTAAGAACACCCATCAGAGATACAAATATTACGTGTCTTTTGATTTGGTTACCACTAAGAACACCCATCAGAGATACAAATATTACGTGTCTTTTGATTTGGTTACCACTAAGAACACCCATCAGAGATACAAATATTACGTGTCTTTCGATTTGGTTACCACTAAGAACACCCATCAGAGATACAAATATTACGTGTCTTTCGATTTGGTTACCACTAAGAACACCCATCAGAGATACGAATAGTACGTGTTTTTTGATTTGGTTACCACTAAGAACACCCATCAGAGATACAAATATTACGTGTCTTTTGATTTGGTTACCACTAAGAACACCCATCAGATGCAAATATTACGTGTCTTTTGATTTGGTTACCACTAAGAACACCCATCAGAGATACAAATATTACGTGTCTTTTGATTTGGTTACCACTAAGAACACCCATCAGAGATACAAATATTACGTGTCTTTTGATTTGGTTACCACTAAGAACACCCATCAGAGATACAAATATTACGTGTCTTTCGATTTAGTTACCACTAAGAACACCCATCAGAGATACAAATATTACGTGTCTTTCGATTTGGTTACCACTAAGAACACCCATCAGAGATACAAATATTACGTGTCTTTCGATTTGGTTACCACTAAGAACACCCATCAGAGATACAAATATTACGTGTCTTTCGATTTGGTTACCACTAAGAACACCCATCAGAGATACGAATAGTACGTGTCTTTTGATTTGGTTACCACTAAGAACACCCATCAGAGATACAAATATTACGTGTCTTTCGATTTGGTTACCACTAAGAACATCCATCAGAGATACAAATATTACGTGTCTTTTGATTTGGTTACCACTAAGAACACCCATCAGAGATACGAATATTACGTGTCTTTTGATTTGGTTACCACTAAGAACACCCATCAGAGATACAAATATTACGTGTCTTTTGATTTGGTTACCACTAAGAACACCCTTCAGAGATACAAATATTACGTGTCTTTCGATTTGGTTACCACTAAGAACACCCATCAGAGATACAAATATTACGTGTCTTTCGATTTGGTTACCACTAAGAACACCCATCAGAGATACGAATAGTACGTGTCTTTTGATTTGGTTACCACTAAGAACACCCATCAGAGATACAAATATTACGTGTCTTTCGATTTGGTTACCACTAAGAACACCCATCAGAGATACAAATATTACGTGTCTTTCGATTTGATTACCACTAAGAACACCCATCAGAGATACGAATAGTACGTGTCTTTTGATTTGGTTACCACTAAGAACACCCATCAGAGATACAAATATTACGTGTCTTTTGATTTGGTTACCACTAAGAACACCCATCAGAGATACAAATATTACGTGTCTTTCGATTTGGTTACCACTAAGAACACCCATCAGAGATACAAATATTACGTGTCTTTCGATTTGGTTACCACTAAGAACACCCATCAGAGATACGAATAGTACGTGTTTTTTGATTTGGTTACCACTAAGAACACCCATCAGAGATACAAATATTACGTGTCTTTTGATTTGGTTACCACTAAGAACACCCATCAGAGATACAAATATTACGTGTCTTTTGATTTGGTTACCACTAAGAACACCCATCAGAGATACAAATATTACGTGTCTTTCGATTTGGTTACCACTAAGAACACCCATCAGAGATACAAATATTACGTGTCTTTCGATTTGGTTACCACTAAGAACACCCATCAGAGATACAAATATTAAGTGTTTTTTGATTTGGTTACCACTAAGAACACCCATCAGAGATACAAATATTACGTGTCTTTCGATTTGGTTACCACTAAGAACACCCATCAGAGATACAAATATTACGTGTCTTTCGATTTGGTTACCACTAAGAACACCCATCGGAGATACAAATATTACGTGTCTTTCGATTTGGTTACCACTAAGAACACCCATCGGAGATACGAATAGTACGTGTCTTTTGATTTGGTTACCACTAAGAACACCCATCAGAGATACAAATATTACGTGTCTTTCGATTTGGTTACCACTAAGAACACCCATCAGAGATACAAATATTACGTGTCTTTCGATTTGGTTACCACTAAGAACACCCATCAGAGATACGAATAGTACGTGTCTTTTGATTTGGTTACCACTAAGAACACCCATCAGAGATACAAATATTACGTGTCTATTGATTTGGTTACCACTAAGAACAACCATCAAAGATACAAATATTACGTGTCTTTCGATTTGGTTACCACTAAGAACACCCATCAGAGATACAAATATTACGTGTCTTTCGATTTGGTTACCACTAAGAACACCCATCAGAGATACGAATAGTACGTGTTTTTTGATTTGGTTACCACTAAGAACACCCATCAGAGATACAAATATTACGTGTCTTTTGATTTGGTTACCACTAAGAACACCCATCAGATGCAAATATTACGTGTCTTTTGATTTGGTTACCACTAAGAACACCCATCAGAGATACAAATATTACGTGTCTTTTGATTTGGTTACCACTAAGAACACCCATCAGAGATACAAATATTACGTGTCTTTTGATTTGGTTACCACTAAGAACACCCATCAGAGATACAAATATTACGTGTCTTTCGATTTGGTTACCACTAAGAACACCCATCAGAGATACAAATATTACGTGTCTTTCGATTTGGTTACCACTAAGAACACCCATCAGAGATACAAATATTAAGTGTTTTTTGATTTGGTTACCACTAAGAACACCCATCAGAGATACAAATATTACGTGTCTTTTGATTTGGTTACCACTAAGAACACCCATCAGAGATACAAATATTACGTGTCTTTTGATTTGATTACCACTAAGAACACCCATCAGAGATACAAATATTACGTGTCTTTCTATTTGGTTACCACTAAGAACACCCATCAGAGATACAAATATTACGTGTCTTTCGATTTGGTTACCACTAAGAACACCCATCAGAGATACGAATAGTACGTGTCTTTTGATTTGGTTACCACTAAGAACACCCATCAGAGATACAAATAATACGTGTCTTTTGATTTGGTTACCACTAAGAACACCCATCAGAGATACAAATATTACGTGTCTTTTGATTTGGTTACCACTAAGAACACCCATCAGAGATACAAATATTACGTGTCTTTCGATTTGGTTACCACTAAGAACACCCATCAGAGATACAAATATTACGTGTCTTTCGATTTGGTTACCACTAAGAACACCCATCAGAGATACGAATAGTACGTGTCTTTTGATTTGGTTACCACTAAGAACACCCATCAGAGATACAAATATTACGTGTCTTTTGATTTGGTTACCACTAAGAACACCCATCAGAGATACAAATATTACGTGTCTTTCGATTTGGTTACCACTAAGAACACCCATCAGAGATACAAATATTACGTGTCTTTCGATTTGGTTACCACTAAGAACACCCATCAGAGATACGAATAGTACGTGTTTTTTGATTTGGTTACCACTAAGAACACCCATCAGAGATACAAATATTACGTGTCTTTTGATTTGGTTACCACTAAGAACACCCATCAGAGATACAAATATTACGTGTCTTTTGATTTGGTTACCACTAAGAACACCCATCAGAGATACAAATATTACGTGTCTTTCGATTTGGTTACCACTAAGAACACCCATCAGAGATACAAATATTACGTGTCTTTCGATTTGGTTACCACTAAGAACACCCATCAGAGATACAAATATTACGTGTCTTTCGATTTGGTTACCACTAAGAACACCCATCAGAGATACAAATATTAGGTGTTTTTTGATTTGGTTACCACTAAGAACACCCATCAGAGATACAAATATTACGTGTCTTTTGATTTGGTTACCACTAAGAACACCCATCAGAGATACAAATATTACGTGTCTTTTGATTTGGTTACCACTAAGAACACCCATCAGAGATACAAATATTACGTGTCTTTCTATTTGGTTACCACTAAGAACACCCATCAGAGATACAAATATTACGTGTCTTTCGATTTGGTTACCACTAAGAACACCCATCAGAGATACGAATAGTACGTGTCTTTTGATTTGGTTACCACTAAGAACACCCATCAGAGATACAAATATTACGTGTCTTTTGATTTGGTTACCACTAAGAACACCCATCAGAGATACAAATATTACGTGTCTTTCGATTTGGTTACCACTAAGAACACCCATCAGAGATACAAATATTACGTGTCTTTCGATTTGGTTACCACTAAGAACACCCATCAGAGATACGAATAGTACGTGTCTTTTGATTTGGTTACCACTAAGAACACCCATCAGAGATACAAATATTACGTGTCTTTCGATTTGGTTACCACTAAGAACACCCATCAGAGATACGAATAGTACGTGTCTTTTGATTTGGTTACCACCAAGAACACCCATCAGAGATACAAATATTACGTGTCTTTCGATTTGGTTACCACTAAGAACACCCATCAGATGCAAATATTACGTGTCTTTTGATTTGGTTACCACTAAGAACACCCATCAGAGATACAAATATTACGTGTCTTTTGATTTGGTTACCACTAAGAACACCCATCAGATGCAAATATTACGTGTCTTTTGATTTGGTTACCACTAAGAACACCCATCAGAGATACAAATATTACGTGTCTTTTGATTTGGTTACCACTAAGAACACCCATCAGAGATACAAATATTACGTGTCTTTTGATTTGGTTACCACTAAGAACACCCATCAGAGATACAAATATTACGTGTCTTTCGATTTGGTTACCACTAAGAACACCCATCAGAGATACAAATATTACGTGTCTTTCGATTTGGTTACCACTAAGAACACCCATCAGAGATACAAATATTAAGTGTTTTTTGATTTGGTTACCACTAAGAACACCCATCAGAGATACAAATATTACGTGTCTTTTGATTTGGTTACCACTAAGAACACCCATCAGAGATACAAATATTACGTGTCTTTTGATTTGGTTACCACTAAGAACACCCATCAGAGATACAAATATTACGTGTCTTTCTATTTGGTTACCACTAAGAACACCCATCAGAGATACAAATATTACGTGTCTTTCGATTTGGTTACCACTAAGAACACCCATCAGAGATACGAATAGTACGTGTCTTTTGATTTGGTTACCACTAAGAACACCCATCAGAGATACAAATATTACGTGTCTTTTGATTTGGTTACCACTAAGAACACCCATCAGAGATACAAATATTACGTGTCTTTCGATTTGGTTACCACTAAGAACACCCATCAGAGATACAAATATTACGTGTCTTTCGATTTGGTTACCACTAAGAACACCCATCAGAGATACGAATAGTACGTGTCTTTTGATTTGGTTACCACTAAGAACACCCATCAGAGATACAAATATTACGTGTCTTTCGATTTGGTTACCACTAAGAACATCCATCAGAGATACAAATATTACGTGTCTTTTGATTTGGTTACCACTAAGAACACCCATCAGAGATACGAATATTACGTGTCTTTTGATTTGGTTACCACTAAGAACACCCATCAGAGATACAAATATTACGTGTCTTTTGATTTGGTTACCACTAAGAACACCCATCAGAGATACAAATATTACGTGTCTTTCGATTTGGTTACCACTAAGAACACCCATCAGAGATACAAATATTACGTGTCTTTCGATTTGGTTACCACTAAGAACACCCATCAGAGATACGAATAGTACGTGTCTTTTGATTTGGTTACCACTAAGAACACCCATCAGAGATACAAATATTACGTGTCTTTCGATTTGGTTACCACTAAGAACACCCATCAGAGATACAAATATTACGTGTCTTTCGATTTGGTTACCACTAAGAACACCCATCAGAGATACGAATAGTACGTGTCTTTTGATTTGGTTACCACTAAGAACACCCATCAGAGATACAAATATTACGTGTCTTTCGATTTGGTTACCACTAAGAACACCCATCAGAGATACAAATATTACGTGTCTTTTGATTTGGTTACCACTAAGAACACCCATCAGAGATACAAATATTACGTGTCTTTCGATTTGGTTACCACTAAGAACACCCATCAGAGATACAAATATTACGTGTTTTCGATTTGGTTACCACTAAGAACACCCATCAGAGATACGAATAGTACGTGTCTTTTGATTTGGTTACCACTAAGAACACCCATCAGAGATACAAATATTACGTGTCTTTTGATTTGGTTACCACTAAGAACACCCATCAGAGATACAAATATTACGTGTCTTTCGATTTGGTTACCACTAAGAACACCCATCAGAGATACAAATATTACGTGTCTTTCGATTTGGTTACCACTAAGAACACCCATCAGAGATACGAATAGTACGTGTTTTTTGATTTGGTTACCACTAAGAACACCCATCAGAGATACAAATATTACGTGTCTTTTGATTTGGTTACCACTAAGAACACCCATCAGATGCAAATATTACGTGTCTTTTGATTTGGTTACCACTAAGAACACCCATCAGAGATACAAATATTACGTGTCTTTTGATTTGGTTACCACTAAGAACACCCATCAGAGATACAAATATTACGTGTCTTTTGATTTGGTTACCACTAAGAACACCCATCAGAGATACAAATATTACGTGTCTTTCGATTTGGTTACCACTAAGAACACCCATCAGAGATACAAATATTACGTGTCTTTCGATTTGGTTACCACTAAGAACACCCATCAGAGATACAAATATTAAGTGTTTTTTGATTTGGTTACCACTAAGAACACCCATCAGAGATACAAATATTACGTGTCTTTTGATTTGGTTACCACTAAGAACACCCATCAGAGATACAAATATTACGTGTCTTTCGATTTGGTTACCACTAAGAACACCCATCAGAGATACAAATATTACGTGTCTTTCGATTTGGTTACCACTAAGAACACCCATCAGAGATACGAATAGTACGTGTTTTTTGATTTGGTTACCACTAAGAACACCCATCAGAGATACAAATATTACGTGTCTTTTGATTTGGTTACCACTAAGAACACCCATCAGATGCAAATATTACGTGTCTTTTGATTTGGTTACCACTAAGAACACCCATCAGAGATACAAATATTACGTGTCTTTTGATTTGGTTACCACTAAGAACACCCATCAGAGATACAAATATTACGTGTCTTTTGATTTGGTTACCACTAAGAACACCCATCAGAGATACAAATATTACGTGTCTTTCGATTTAGTTACCACTAAGAACACCCATCAGAGATACAAATATTACGTGTCTTTCGATTTGGTTACCACTAAGAACACCCATCAGAGATACAAATATTACGTGTCTTTCGATTTGGTTACCACTAAGAACACCCATCAGAGATACAAATATTACGTGTCTTTCGATTTGGTTACCACTAAGAACACCCATCAGAGATACGAATAGTACGTGTCTTTTGATTTGGTTACCACTAAGAACACCCATCAGAGATACAAATATTACGTGTCTTTCGATTTGGTTACCACTAAGAACATCCATCAGAGATACAAATATTACGTGTCTTTTGATTTGGTTACCACTAAGAACACCCATCAGAGATACGAATATTACTTGTCTTTTGATTTGGTTACCACTAAGAACACCCATCAGAGATACAAATATTACGTGTCTTTTGATTTGGTTACCACTAAGAACACCCTTCAGAGATACAAATATTACGTGTCTTTCGATTTGGTTACCACTAAGAACACCCATCAGAGATACAAATATTACGTGTCTTTCGATTTGGTTACCACTAAGAACACCCATCAGAGATACGAATAGTACGTGTCTTTTGATTTGGTTACCACTAAGAACACCCATCAGAGATACAAATATTACGTGTCTTTCGATTTGGTTACCACTAAGAACACCCATCAGAGATACAAATATTACGTGTCTTTCGATTTGGTTACCACTAAGAACACCCATCAGAGATACGAATAGTACGTGTCTTTTGATTTGGTTACCACTAAGAACACCCATCAGAGATACAAATATTACGTGTCTTTTGATTTGGTTACCACTAAGAACACCCATCAGAGATACAAATATTACGTGTCTTTCGATTTGGTTACCACTAAGAACACCCATCAGAGATACAAATATTACGTGTCTTTCGATTTGGTTACCACTAAGAACACCCATCAGAGATACGAATAGTACGTGTTTTTTGATTTGGTTACCACTAAGAACACCCATCAGAGATACAAATATTACGTGTCTTTTGATTTGGTTACCACTAAGAACACCCATCAGATGCAAATATTACGTGTCTTTTGATTTGGTTACCACTAAGAACACCCATCAGAGATACAAATATTACGTGTCTTTTGATTTGGTTACCACTAAGAACACCCATCAGAGATACAAATATTACGTGTCTTTTGATTTGGTTACCACTAAGAACACCCATCAGAGATACAAATATTACGTGTCTTTCGATTTGGTTACCACTAAGAACACCCATCAGAGATACAAATATTACGTGTCTTTCGATTTGGTTACCACTAAGAACACCCATCAGAGATACAAATATTAAGTGTTTTTTGATTTGGTTACCACTAAGAACACCCATCAGAGATACAAATATTACGTGTCTTTTGATTTGGTTACCACTAAGAACACCCATCAGAGATACAAATATTACGTGTCTTTCGATTTGGTTACCACTAAGAACACCCATCAGAGATACAAATATTACGTGTCTTTCGATTTGGTTACCACTAAGAACACCCATCGGAGATACGAATAGTACGTGTCTTTTGATTTGGTTACCACTAAGAACACCCATCAGAGATACAAATATTACGTGTCTTTCGATTTGGTTACCACTAAGAACACCCATCAGAGATACAAATATTACGTGTCTTTCGATTTGGTTACCACTAAGAACACCCATCAGAGATACGAATAGTACGTGTCTTTTGATTTGGTTACCACTAAGAACACCCATCAGAGATACAAATATTACGTGTCTATTGATTTGGTTACCACTAAGAACAACCATCAAAGATACAAATATTACGTGTCTTTCGATTTGGTTACCACTAAGAACACCCATCAGAGATACAAATATTACGTGTCTTTCGATTTGGTTACCACTAAGAACACCCATCAGAGATACGAATAGTACGTGTTTTTTGATTTGGTTACCACTAAGAACACCCATCAGAGATACAAATATTACGTGTCTTTTGATTTGGTTACCACTAAGAACACCCATCAGATGCAAATATTACGTGTCTTTTGATTTGGTTACCACTAAGAACACCCATCAGAGATACAAATATTACGTGTCTTTTGATTTGGTTACCACTAAGAACACCCATCAGAGATACAAATATTACGTGTCTTTTGATTTGGTTACCACTAAGAACACCCATCAGAGATACAAATATTACGTGTCTTTCGATTTGGTTACCACTAAGAACACCCATCAGAGATACAAATATTACGTGTCTTTCGATTTGGTTACCACTAAGAACACCCATCAGAGATACAAATATTAAGTGTTTTTTGATTTGGTTACCACTAAGAACACCCATCAGAGATACAAATATTACGTGTCTTTTGATTTGGTTACCACTAAGAACACCCATCAGAGATACAAATATTACGTGTCTTTTGATTTGATTATTACTAAGAACACCCATCAGAGATACAAATATTACGTGTCTTTCTATTTGGTTACCACTAAGAACACCCATCAGAGATACAAATATTACGTGTCTTTCGATTTGGTTACCACTAAGAACACCCATCAGAGATACGAATAGTACGTGTCTTTTGATTTGGTTACCATTAAGAACACCCATCAGAGATACAAATATTACGTGTCTTTTGATTTGGTTACCACTAAGAACACCCATCAGAGATACAAATATTACGTGTCTTTTGATTTGGTTACCACTAAGAACACCCATCAGAGATACAAATATTACGTGTCTTTCGATTTGGTTACCACTAAGAACACCCATCAGAGATACAAATATTACGTGTCTTTCGATTTGGTTACCACTAAGAACACCCATCAGAGATACGAATAGTACGTGTCTTTTGATTTGGTTACCACTAAGAACACCCATCAGAGATACAAATATTACGTGTCTTTTGATTTGGTTACCACTAAGAACACCCATCAGAGATACAAATATTACGTGTCTTTCGATTTGGTTACCACTAAGAACACCCATCAGAGATACAAATATTACGTGTCTTTCGATTTGGTTACCACTAAGAACACCCATCAGAGATACGAATAGTACGTGTTTTTTGATTTGGTTACCACTAAGAACACCCATCAGAGATACAAATATTACGTGTCTTTTGATTTGGTTACCACTAAGAACACCCATCAGAGATACAAATATTACGTGTCTTTTGATTTGGTTACCACTAAGAACACCCATCAGAGATACAAATATTACGTGTCTTTCGATTTGGTTACCACTAAGAACACCCATCAGAGATACAAATATTACGTGTCTTTCGATTTGGTTACCACTAAGAACACCCATCAGAGATACAAATATTACGTGTCTTTCGATTTGGTTACCACTAAGAACACCCATCAGAGATACAAATATTAGGTGTTTTTTGATTTGGTTACCACTAAGAACACCCATCAGAGATACAAATATTACGTGTCTTTTGATTTGGTTACCACTAAGAACACCCATCAGAGATACAAATATTACGTGTCTTTTGATTTGGTTACCACTAAGAACACCCATCAGAGATACAAATATTACGTGTCTTTCTATTTGGTTACCACTAAGAACACCCATCAGAGATACAAATATTACGTGTCTTTCGATTTGGTTACCACTAAGAACACCCATCAGAGATACGAATAGTACGTGTCTTTTGATTTGGTTACCACTAAGAACACCCATCAGAGATACAAATATTACGTGTCTTTTGATTTGGTTACCACTAAGAACACCCATCAGAGATACAAATATTACGTGTCTTTCGATTTGGTTACCACTAAGAACACCCATCAGAGATACAAATATTACGTGTCTTTCGATTTGGTTACCACTAAGAACACCCATCAGAGATACGAATAGTACGTGTCTTTTGATTTGGTTACCACTAAGAACACCCATCAGAGATACAAATATTACGTGTCTTTCGATTTGGTTACCACTAAGAACACCCATCAGAGATACGAATAGTACGTGTCTTTTGATTTGGTTACCACCAAGAACACCCATCAGAGATACAAATATTACGTGTCTTTCGATTTGGTTACCACTAAGAACACCCATCAGAGATACAAATATTACGTGTCTTTCGATTTGGTTACCACTAAGAACACCCATCAGAGATACGAATAGTACGTGTTTTTTGATTTGGTTACCACTAAGAACACCCATCAGAGATACAAATATTACGTGTCTTTTGATTTGGTTACCACTAAGAACACCCATCAGATGCAAATATTACGTGTCTTTTGATTTGGTTACCACTAAGAACACCCATCAGAGATACAAATATTACGTGTCTTTTGATTTGGTTACCACTAAGAACACCCATCAGAGATACAAATATTACGTGTCTTTTGATTTGGTTACCACTAAGAACACCCATCAGAGATACAAATATTACGTGTCTTTCGATTTGGTTACCACTAAGAACACCCATCAGAGATACAAATATTACGTGTCTTTCGATTTGGTTACCACTAAGAACACCCATCAGAGATACAAATATTAAGTGTTTTTTGATTTGGTTACCACTAAGAACACCCATCAGAGATACAAATATTACGTGTCTTTTGATTTGGTTACCACTAAGAACACCCATCAGAGATACAAATATTACGTGTCTTTTGATTTGGTTACCACTAAGAACACCCATCAGAGATACAAATATTACGTGTCTTTCTATTTGGTTACCACTAAGAACACCCATCAGAGATACAAATATTACGTGTCTTTCGATTTGGTTACCACTAAGAACACCCATCAGAGATACGAATAGTACGTGTCTTTTGATTTGGTTACCACTAAGAACACCCATCAGAGATACAAATATTACGTGTCTTTTGATTTGGTTACCACTAAGAACACCCATCAGAGATACAAATATTACGTGTCTTTCGATTTGGTTACCACTAAGAACACCCATCAGAGATACAAATATTACGTGTCTTTCGATTTGGTTACCACTAAGAACACCCATCAGAGATACGAATAGTACGTGTCTTTTGATTTGGTTACCACTAAGAACACCCATCAGAGATACAAATATTACGTGTCTTTCGATTTGGTTACCACTAAGAACATCCATCAGAGATACAAATATTACGTGTCTTTTGATTTGGTTACCACTAAGAACACCCATCAGAGATACGAATATTACGTGTCTTTTGATTTGGTTACCACTAAGAACACCCATCAGAGATACAAATATTACGTGTCTTTTGATTTGGTTACCACTAAGAACACCCATCAGAGATACAAATATTACGTGTCTTTCGATTTGGTTACCACTAAGAACACCCATCAGAGATACAAATATTACGTGTCTTTCGATTTGGTTACCACTAAGAACACCCATCAGAGATACGAATAGTACGTGTCTTTTGATTTGGTTACCACTAAGAACACCCATCAGAGATACAAATATTACGTGTTTTTCGATTTGGTTACCACTAAGAACACCCATCAGAGATACAAATATTACGTGTCTTTCGATTTGGTTACCACTAAGAACACCCATCAGAGATACGAATAGTACGTGTCTTTTGATTTGGTTACCACTAAGAACACCCATCAGAGATACAAATATTACGTGTCTTTCGATTTGGTTACCACTAAGAACACCCATCAGAGATACAAATATTACGTGTCTTTCGATTTGGTTACCACTAAGAACACCCATCAGAGATACGAATAGTACGTGTCTTTTGATTTGGTTACCACTAAGAACACCCATCAGAGATACAAATATTACGTGTCTTTCGATTTGGTTACCACTAAGAACACCCATCAGATATACAAATATTACGTGTCTTTCGATTTGGTTACCACTAAGAACACCCATCAGAGATACGAATAGTACGTGTCTTTTGATTTGGTTACCACTAAGAACACCCATCAGAGATACAAATATTACGTGTCTTTCGATTTGGTTACCACTAAGAACACCCATCAGAGATACAAATATTACGTGTCTTTCGATTTGGTTACCACTAAGAACACCCATCAGAGATACGAATAGTACGTGTCTTTTGATTTGGTTACCACTAAGAACACCCATCAGAGATACAAATATTACGTGTCTTTCGATTTGGTTACCACTAAGAACACCCATCAGAGATACAAATATTACGTGTCTTTCGATTTGGTTACCACTAAGAACACCCATCAGAGATACGAATAGTACTTGTCTTTTGATTTGGTTACCACTAAGAACACCCATCAGAGATACAAATATTACGTGTCTTTCGATTTGGTTACCACTAAGAACACCCATCAGAGATACAAATATTACGTGTCTTTCGATTTGGTTACCACTAAGAACACCCATCAGAGATACAAATATTACGTGTCTTTCGATTTGGTTACCACTAAGAACACCCATCAGAGATACGAATATTACGTGTCTTTTGATTTGGTTACCACTAAGAACACCCATCAAAGATACGAATATTACGTGTCTTTTGATTTGGTTACCACTAAGAACGCCCATCAGAGATACAAATATTACGTGTCTTTTGATTTGGTTACCACTAAGAACACCCATCAGAGATACAAATATTACGTGTCTTTTGATTTGGTTACCACTAAGAACACCCATCAGAGATACAAATATTACGTGTCTTTCGATTTGGTTACCACTAAGAACACCCATCAGAGATACAAACATTACGTGTCTTTCGATTTGGTTACCACTAAGAACACCCATCAGAGATACAAATATTAGGTGTTTTTTGATTTGGTTACCACTAAGAACACCCATCAGAGATACAAATATTACGTGTCTTTTGATTTGGTTACCACTAAGAACACCCATCAGAGATACAAATATTACGTGTCTTTTGATTTGGTTACCACTAAGAACACCCATCAGAGATACAAATATTACGTGTCTTTCTATTTGGTTACCACTAAGAACACCCATCAGAGATACAAATATTACGTGTCTTTCGATTTGGTTACCACTAAGAACACCCATCAGAGATACGAATAGTACGTGTCTTTTGATTTGGTTACCACTAAGAACACCCATCAGAGATACAAATATTACGTGTCTTTTGATTTGGTTACCACTAAGAACACCCATCAGAGATACAAATATTACGTGTCTTTCGATTTGGTTACCACTAAGAACACCCATCAGAGATACAAATATTACGTGTCTTTCGATTTGGTTACCACTAAGAACACCCATCAGAGATACGAATAGTACGTGTCTTTTGATTTGGTTACCACTAAGAACACCCATCAGAGATACAAATATTACGTGTCTTTCGATTTGGTTACCACTAAGAACACCCATCAGAGATACGAATAGTACGTGTCTTTTGATTTGGTTACCACCAAGAACACCCATCAGAGATACAAATATTACGTGTCTTTCGATTTGGTTACCACTAAGAACACCCATCAGAGATACAAATATTACGTGTCTTTCGATTTGGTTACCACTAAGAACACCCATCAGAGATACGAATAGTACGTGTTTTTTGATTTGGTTACCACTAAGAACACCCATCAGAGATACAAATATTACGTGTCTTTTGATTTGGTTACCACTAAGAACACCCATCAGATGCAAATATTACGTGTCTTTTGATTTGGTTACCACTAAGAACACCCATCAGAGATACAAATATTACGTGTCTTTTGATTTGGTTACCACTAAGAACACCCATCAGAGATACAAATATTACGTGTCTTTTGATTTGGTTACCACTAAGAACACCCATCAGAGATACAAATATTACGTGTCTTTCTATTTGGTTACCACTAAGAACACCCATCAGAGATACAAATATTACGTGTCTTTCGATTTGGTTACCACTAAGAACACCCATCAGAGATACGAATAGTACGTGTCTTTTGATTTGGTTACCACTAAGAACACCCATCAGAGATACAAATATTACGTGTCTTTTGATTTGGTTACCACTAAGAACACCCATCAGAGATACAAATATTACGTGTCTTTCGATTTGGTTACCACTAAGAACACCCATCAGAGATACAAATATTACGTGTCTTTCGATTTGGTTACCACTAAGAACACCCATCAGAGATACGAATATTACGTGTCTTTTGATTTGGTTACCACTAAGAACACCCATCAGAGATACAAATATTACGTGTCTTTCGATTTGGTTACCACTAAGAACATCCATCAGAGATACAAATATTACGTGTCTTTTGATTTGGTTACCACTAAGAACACCCATCAGAGATACGAATATTACGTGTCTTTTGATTTGGTTACCACTAAGAACACCCATCAGAGATACAAATATTACGTGTCTTTTGATTTGGTTACCACTAAGAACACCCATCAGAGATACAAATATTACGTGTCTTTCGATTTGGTTACCACTAAGAACACCCATCAGAGATACAAATATTACGTGTCTTTCGATTTGGTTACCACTAAGAACACCCATCAGAGATACGAATAGTACGTGTCTTTTGATTTGGTTACCACTAAGAACACCCATCAGAGATACAAATATTACGTGTCTTTCGATTTGGTTACCACTAAGAACACCCATCAGAGATACAAATATTACGTGTCTTTCGATTTGGTTACCACTAAGAACACCCATCAGAGATACGAATAGTACGTGTCTTTTGATTTGGTTACCACTAAGAACACCCATCAGAGATACAAATATTACGTGTCTTTCGATTTGGTTACCACTAAGAACACCCATCAGAGATACAAATATTACGTGTCTTTCGATTTGGTTACCACTAAGAACACCCATCAGAGATACGAATATTACGTGTCTTTTGATTTGGTTACCACTAAGAACACCCATCAGAGATACAAATATTACGTGTCTTTCGATTTGGTTACCACTAAGAACACCCATCAGAGATACAAATATTACGTGTCTTTCGATTTGGTTACCACTAAGAACACCCATCAGAGATACGAATAGTACTTGTCTTTTGATTTGGTTACCACTAAGAACACCAATCAGAGATACAAATATTACGTGTCTTTCGATTTGGTTACCACTAAGAACACCCATCAGAGATACAAATATTACGTGTCTTTCGATTTGGTTACCACTAAGAACACCCATCAGAGATACAAATATTACGTGTCTTTCGATTTGGTTACCACTAAGAACACCCATCAGAGATACGAATATTACGTGTCTTTTGATTTGGTTACCACTAAGAACACCCATCAAAGATACGAATATTACGTGTCTTTTGATTTGGTTACCACTAAGAACGCCCATCAGAGATACAAATATTACGTGTCTTTTGATTTGGTTACCACTAAGAACACCCATCAGAGATACGAATATCATGAGACGTTTGATTCAACGCATAACCGATTTACAAATATCGCGTAATGTTTGGTTTAGGGCCTTTAAGAACACCCATCTGAATAATTGGAGCTGCTCTGCAAACTTTAACTAAACACTCATCACGGTACTCATGGAACGACAACAATTTTGTTGTCTCCCTACTCTTATATTCTCCCAGTAACTTTTGTCCTTGTAAACGTTACGATGAAAAGTCCGCAGACTTTATGTTCTAGTCTATTACAGATTTATTTAAATAAATATTTTTGAAAGCGACAAGTACATATTTTATTTTTCTTTGAAGATAATCTTTTACAAGTTGTTTTGATCTTCTTTTAAACTTTTCACTCTCCGGTTACATCGTCCGTCCATATCAGTCATCGTCGGCCTCTTGTGTCAAGTTTTAGAATGGTTTCTGTTCTTAATTGTTTCCAAAGGAATGTCTTTTTGTTATTGTATTTTACCTAATCTATTTTCTTTAAGAGTAGTTAGTAAACGCCTTTTCTCTTCTCGGTTGGCAGTAGGTCTACTTCAGGTAAGCGAAATTCCCCCACTCTTACCAAGGGATCCTGCGCCTACCTAAGTGTACCTGCACCATTAAGGGGATGTGACGGGTAGAACCCTCAGTATGACCCCTGTGAAGAGTAGATGTATTCAGTAGGCAGTAATAGTCACGATGCTTGCTCTCCGTTAAACACTAAAAACGTATCAGTGTAAGTGTCCAACCGAAAATATTTCCAAGTTTTCCCAGTTCTCTTTCTAATACCAAACTGTATAATATTAGCAAAGCTATTGTTTCCCGTTAAATTAAGCGTGTTGTAAAGTTACACCGAAAATCAGCCGTGCAATTACTGATAACAGTTTTCCTTGAACATATATATTCGTGCTAAAGTAACTCTGTTCTGATTTGCAAAACGTGACAGAATTAAAGCCAACAAGGCATTTGCAAGTAGCCGGTTTCTCATCGTTCCGTAAATGGTCTTTCAGAATTCAAGAAAAGCTCCCTTCCCTCTTCTTTAGCTCTGAGGTTTTTCCAGAAAAAAGGCGTGACGGTTTATATTATTATTAGAATTGTTAAACGTCTTATGGCGCAGTATGGGAGGAATCGGTAGAATGTGACGTTATGGTTTCTACGAGAATGTTTAACTATACGTATATCAACGAATGGTCCCGAATATTCCCGAAAGTCAAACATGGCGGTTATTGCTAACAGCTGTTTCACTTAGAGGTTATATTTACATAATTTTCAAGTGAAATTTCCTATATTCTCAGAAATATCATATATTTAGTTATTTCGTCAAAATTATGCCATAGTTTTCATTTTACAAACAAATTTACCTTCTCATTAGAAGATGATTTTACGTTTTGTATTGCACCTTAATATAAGGTTAAAATATGTTTGTGGAAAATTATATCACTTCCTAATCCGTGTGAGTTAATAATATAGTAACATTATCTAATATACTGAGTTTTTAATGACTTGAATGAGACAAATTTGGCTATAATCCCAACAGCTGTTTACATTTTCCCATAGAGGTTCTTTGGAGGTTATGTTTAAATCTATTTTGAATGAAAAATTTAAATGAATGTATTCCAAAATATTGTATATTCTTCAACTTATGTAATAATGTATAACGTAAAACTGCTGCTTCATAATACTCATACGTTATGTTATTTTCTTTCTCTCTCTCTCTCTCTCCCTCCCTTTCTTTCTATATATATATATATATATATATATATAAAACAACTGAGGTTATTCAAATACAAGAATTATTTATTAATTCCTATTTGAATAACCTCAATTGTTTTTGATAATTATACAAAACAACATATTGTTAATTTAAAAATATATGTATATGTTTGTTTTTATAAAATAAATAATAACAAGCAGTTGATCATATGAGAGCTGGTCTTGCTTATCCAAGTAGACAAATTTATTCTTAAAAACTAAATTAATATTATTTCATAAACTAAATTAATAATTATAGCTCGAGTCAACACGTCAGTATACAAGATCAATATATTAACAGTAAATTAAAATATACCCTCTGCTAAGGGAAATTATATTATTTTTTAGTATGTTAACGGTGAATATATTGATCTTATATACTGGGATTTTAACGACTTTAGCTATAATTATTAGTTTAGTTTATAAATTAATAATTATTTAGTTTTTAAGAATAAATTTGTGTTCTGGAAGCAAGACCAGCTCTCATATGAGCAACTGCTTGTAATTATTTATTTTCTGACTCTCCTGGTGCAAGAGAGAGTTCTAGGCTGTCCGAATGTTTAGGATATTTTCGTCTAGAAATGGTAAAGGGCATATTGAATGATATACCAGGAACTATTTTTCCCATTTCAAGACGCTGAGTACATTCAATGGTTAAACAAGACCTATTGGCTATGGGTAATGACGACACAGCGAGTATTGTAATAAAATTTTACCCCTGCAAAAATCCCCCCCGCCGATTTCTCTTCTTACTAAATTTCCATCCTAATTATCTTCAGGTAATAAATTGAAATAATTTTTTTAAAAAAAACGTAAAAATAAATTCCCCAAAACCTTGAAGTTAATTGTTCACGCAAAGTGTTGGAGGAAGCAAAATTATATATTTATTATAACAGTAGGCGCAGCAATACCACACGTACCTGTTACTTCTAGTATTTATACGCAGCAGCCCTTCTCGTAGTAACAGACCTAATCTTTTAGAGAGGAAAAATATGTGTTATAATATAAATTTACAAATGTGGATAAAATATACGTTTAAAAATTATAATAAATGTTCAATGTTTAGATTATTTTTATTTTCAACAAATATTTTTATTTTTATCACAGCTGATTTTATAGATTTATCACTGCCTAATTAATTTGTTATGCCCTTTAATTTATTAAACTAAGTTGATCAATACTAATTTGGCGAATATACAAATTCTGGAATTATTTATGAAATCGTAAATGCAAAAGGAAACCACGAACAAATGAGATATAAACAAGGAATACGAGTGGGATTAACATGGTAATACAAGTTCAATGTTAATATTTTTATAAATACTGTTAGTTTGGGTAGGTAATTTATTTTTATCACTGCCCACATTTTCGTTTAATGCTGCCTACGTTTGATTTATCACTGCTCCGTATAATATGGACTGCTTCCCTGGTCTGTCACAAAACGCCAACCTGATGTCATGTTATTAAAGCGATGGTAAAGCCTAATCCAGTTGGCTGCAGTGTTAAAATAGCGGTGACGTTCGTCCAATTGTTCGACACATTAACGTGAGAAATTAATTACCGTATTATTATTACCGTTGATAAGAGCCACCTGCATTCGTCTTATCGTAATGGCTTTTCTTAGGAACGCATAAAACGAAATGTAAAATGCCAAACATTTTCAAGTTGTTCGCTGTCTCACCAGTGCGAATATTCCTCGAGCTTTACTCCGTCCCGAAAATATACAGGTCTAACCCTACCTCACTTTAACATTATGCCTTATGAGCCACCTGCATTTGTGTTATCGTGATGGCTTTTCTTAGGAACGCATAAAACGAAATGTAAAATGCCAAACATTTTCAAGTTGTTCGCTGTCTCACCAGTGCGAATATTCCTCGAGCTTTACTCCGTCCCGAAAATATACAGGTCTAACCCTACCTCACTTTAACATTATGCCTTATGAGCCACCTGCTTTCGTCTTATCATAATGTCTTTTCTTAGGAACGCATAAAACGAAATGTAAAATGCCAAACATTTTCAAGTTGTTCGCTGTCTCACCAGTGCGAATATTCCTCGAGCTTTACTCCGTCCCGAAAATATACAGGTCTAACCCTACCTCACTTTAACATTATGCCTTATGAGCCACCTGCATTTGTGTTATCGTAATGGCTTTTCTTAGGAACGCATAAAACGAAATGTAAAATGCCAAACATTTTCAAGTTGTTCGCTATCTCACCAGTGCGAATATTCCTCGAGCTTTACTCCGTCCCGAAAATATACAGGTCTAACCCTACCTCACTTTAACATTATGCCTTATGAGCCACCTGCTTTCGTCTTATCATAATGGCTTTTCTTAGGAACGCATAAAACGAAATGTAAAATGCCAAACATTTTCAAGTTGTTCGCTGTCTCACCACTGCGAATATTCCTCGAGCTTTACTCCATCCCGAAAATATACAGCTCTAACCCTACCTCACTTTAACATTATGCCTTATGAGCCACCTGCATTTGTGTTATCGTAATGGCTTTTCTTAGGAACGCATAAAACGAAATGTAAAATGCCAAACATTTTCAAGTTGTTCGCTGTCTCACCAGTGCGAATATTCCTCGAGCTTTACTCCGTCCCGAAAATATACAGGTCTAACCCTACCTCACTTTAACATTATGCCTTATGAGCCACCTGCTTTCGTCTTATCATAATGGCTTTTCTTAGGAACGCATAAAACGAAATGTAAAATGCCAAACATTTTCAAGTTGTTCGCTGTCTCACCAGTGCGAATATTCCCCGAGCTTTACTCCGTCCCGAAAATATACAGGTCTAACCCTACCTCACTTTAACATTATGCCTTATGAGCCACCTGCTTTCATGGCTTTTCTTAGGAACGCATAAAACGAAATGTAAAATGCCAAACATTTTCAAGTTGTTCGCTGTCTCACCAGTGCGAATATTCCTCGAGCTTTACTCCGTCCCGAAAATATACAGGTCTAACCCTACCTCACTTTAACATTATGCCTTATGAGCCACCTGCATTTGTGTTATCGTAATGGCTTTTCTTAGGAACGCATAAAACGAAATGTAAAATGCCAAACATTTTCAAGT